>PVLD010018792.1:0-38086 GCA_004027595.1 Dinomys branickii
ACATCTACAATTCGAAGATATCAATGGATAAAGCAACAACTACTGTTGAGACCATATCACCTTGTCTATAGATTAGTTGTGATTGTACTATTTTCTATGATGATGGGTGTCTGTTTGTCAATATGTTTTTGTACTTTTATGTTTCTAAAATAAAAAAAAAATAAAAAAAAATTTGATATTTCTTTGTTGATTTTATGTCTACTTGATCTGTCCATTTGTGACAGTGGGGTATTGAATTCCCCCATTACAAAATGTATTGGTAATTATCTTATTTTTGGGGTCCATTAGTGTTTGTTTTATGAAGTTTTGGTGCACTGGCATTTGGTGCATACATCTTTACAATTCTTAGCTCTTCCTGTTGATATATTCCCTTAACAGGTATGGAATGACCTCCTTTGTCACTTCTGAACAGTCTTGGCTTAAAATCCACTTTGTCTGAAATTAGGATAACAAGTCCCGCCTTTCTCTGGGTTCCCATTTCATGGACTACTGTCGTCTATCATTTGATTTTTAATCTGTGTCTTTCTTTCTGAATTAAATCTCTCTCTCTCTCTCTCTCTCTCTCTCTCTCTCTCTCTCTCTGTTTGTTTTTTGTTTTTGGTACTGGGAATCCAGCTCAGGACCTTGCACTTGCCAGGCAGGCACTTATGCTGCTGAGCTATATTCCCAGCACAAATGTGTTTTTTATATACTGTATATTGTTGGGTTTTGTTTCTTAATCCATTCTGCCAATCTGTGTCTTTTGTTTGGGGAATTAAGAATATTCATATTGAGAACTGTTACTGAGACATACAGGCTTATTCCTGACATTGCGTTGTTTTCTTGTTGCCAATTTCATTTTCCCTTTTGCTTAGCTGCGTGTCTTGCCGGGTGTATTCCTTCTTTTTGACTTATTGGCACTGTGGCTTCATTTTTCTTTCTAGGATGCCCTTGAGAATTTTTTATAGTGCTGCTTGGGTGGTCATGAATTTCATACTTCTTGTCATGTTCATGAACTTAATTCTTTCCATGTTTCTGATTGCAAACCAAACTGGATGGGGACTGAATCAAATTTTCCCATAAGGCCAACACTGAGCCAAATCACTGAGCTTCATTCAGTTCTCATTCGATTCAGTTTGCAAACAGAATCATGGAAATAATCAAGTTTGTAAAAAGATGTACCACTGTATCTCACTTCTCCATAAATTTTAAAGGACTTTTGCAATATACATAAGTCAGGACTGGAAGTTGTTATCTTTTAGGACTTGAAACACTTTACTCCAAACCCTCTTGGCCTTTAATGTTTGTGTAGAGAAGTCTGCTATAGTTCTAATGGGTTTACCTTTGTATGGGATTCATTGCCTTTCTCAAACAGCTTGTAAGATTCGTCCCTGTGATGGACTTTTCCCTGAAGGCCTCTGGAGACTCCCACATTCGCTTTGTCTTTGTACAGTGTCTCCATTTCTCATGAACCATGATCCAGAAGCCAGAGAGAAAGCACAGATCGCCCCTTTCTTTTTCTGTGTTGTGTTCTGCCTCTTTAATTTCTCTATAGGCTCCAATTTTCCTGTCAGATCCCTCCTGGGTCCCAGAGATCCACCTCCTCCTTGTTTTCTTCCTGTGGTGGTTATTCTCCAGTATCTGGATTCCAAATCTGGGAGAGGGTTACTTCTTGTTGCTTACCACTCTGCCATGGGTGCATATTAATTTTATTAACATTTTATTAACATGTTAAATATACACCAAAGTACAGGTAATAGTATAATGGGTGACATGCTTCCTAAGTACCCAGGTTTAGGAATTGCCGGTAGTTTTTTCACTATTATCAACGCTGCTTAATATGTGGTCCCTGGACCAGCAACATTAGTGTCATCTTGAATAGTATTAGAAATGTACATTCATTGGCCTTACCATGGGCAACTGAATAAAATCAATCTGTGTTTAATAGTCTCTTCAGCTAATTTGTAAGTTGGCTAAAGGCTGAAAACCACTGATATATGTATAAAATCTCCATCTTCTCAGATTATAAAGCAAATCCTAGATAGCACTCAGGTATATTATTTCATTTATACTTATTTTAACTTCAAAATATAAACACGTATCACTGTCAGCTAAGAAGAGTTTACCTGTAGTTCCTTAATATTATCAAACATCCAGAATTTAAAATTTTCTCGGGTTCTTACATTATTTTTTCTGTGCTGGGGATCAAACTCAGGGCTTTGCACATACGAGGCAAGCATTTCATAATTTTTTTAAATAGTTGATTTGTTTGAATCATTGAAATGCTATCTAGAATAGTGAGAAGTTGTAAAAGAAGGTATAATGGAGATGTGAAAAAAGTATAAGGTTAGACCAAAATATTGTTTTAAAAACCAAAAAAAATCCTACCCATTACATCATGTTGATGGGTCTTTTAACTTTCTCTTAATTTCCAGTAATTAAAAAAAAATTTCCTATCACTTATATTCTGAAGAAACTGGACCATTGTCAAATAATTTTCCACATTCAGGATTTTGTCAATTTTGTTGTATTCCTGTTTTCTTCATACTATATTTATTATACTTTGTTAGACTTACATCCTTGGTCTATAAGGTTTGATCTGGGGGAGGGCAGGAATATTTTACAGGTGGAGTTCTGCTTTTCCCATCCTATCACAGCGGAAAGCACTTCAGTGTCTGGCTATTTTTCTGCAGTTAAGGTTGATTGGTTGGTTCCAGTATTGACAGCATGATCATCCCATATGAAAGTTTCCCATTACCTCTTTGTGACCAGTATATATTATAATGATCCTCCCAGTCAGAGTCCGAGTCAACTTTGACAACTGGAGACAGTATCCAATAGCCTCACTGCTAGAGCTGGGGCTTATAGAAGAGGAAATAGAGGCATAGGTAAAGTCTGGCTTACAGTGAGTTAGTTCACTGGGTCTACAGATCCCGCTGCAGGTCCCTGAGTATATAATTACACTAAACATCGCTGGCAGTTGAAGCATGGAATACTCAGGCTATTAAGAGAAGAGCTATCACAGCGAGAAGGACCAACTGGAAGCCTTTGAAATTATCTCTCATACCAGCCAATACAGAAAATAAAAAACAATATAATGTCCCGGGACAGATGGTGATTAGTACCACTCCAGACCCCACAGACTGAGTGCAGGCTTCCATAGCAAGCTTAACCAAGAAGTGATCATAACTGGACCTGCTGCCATTACTAAGGCAGGATGAGGTTTTACCACATGGTTTGTGGGCATTAATTTCATGAGTAAATTTTTTTATATTTCAATCAGAAATGAGGCTAGGTGATTTACATTCATGGGGAGGATATAATGTTTCTTTCCAATTTTGTCCAAGGAGTTGTAAACTCCTTCAATCTCTACTGTAATACAGTCTGAAGAGGTCTTAACTGTCTGCAGAACATACATTGGCATGTTACATTAATTACATAGTGATTGGGCAGAATAAGAAAGAAGACTCTTGCATGCTTGGGGCCTTGGTGAGAGATAACATCTAGAGGGTAGAAGATAAACCCCAAGATGATCTAAGAATTTGATAGTTATATAAAAATTTCAGAGGTGCAGTAGTCAGTGTGGCATGTCGAGACACCCTCTGCAGAATAAAACACAAATTTTTGTGTATTGCATCTCCTACTATAATGCCCCGCAGTGCTTGGTGGGCCTCTTTGGGTTCTGGAAGCAACCAGTTCTACATGTAAGAATACTGCTTTATGGCATATCCTGGAAGATATGGAAGGCTGCCTGCTCCAAGTGCAGCCTGGAGCAGCAAAGGGGTCTATAGCATCCAGTGTAGAGTTTAGATCAAGTCTCAATGGGAGATCACAATATAGGTCTCTGGGGTTCTGGACCAAGGCATGCTGTCTGCCCCAAAGGAATTTACTTCTCTGAAGAAACGAAGTGGTACTAGGCCTTAATAAAGGCCAGAAGTTTGCCTGCAGGGTACCAAATTATCATGTTTTATAAGTGCTTTCATGAGTTGAGTTCTCTTAAATATGCTTGTACTGCTGAGGGGCCCAGCAGCTGTTCATCATAACATAGAAAGGGTACATTCAAAAATCAAAACTCAGAAGGCATAAGGAAAATGCAGGAAGTAGCATCCCAGACACCTATATCACTCGCCATGGTTGCACCAGGACCCCTTTGTCAGGCTGCACTGGCAGTGGAGGAAGAGGAAAAAAAAAAAACTCAAGCTTGATTTTTAAGTTGGTTGGCTTGGTGTACACATGGAAGTGACATTTAAGGATGACCCTAAAAGACATTAGAGAGGAATAGTCTTCCTAATGTTCAAAGTTTCAAGTGCTGTAACTGATGATTAACTTCATGTGGATGGAGTCAAAACTTGAATAGTGCTAGAGCCAGAGAATAAGGTGGATGAGGAGGTGCTGCCTTTCCCTTGGATGGTACTCAGCAGCAGCATTCACTGTATTTATTTATTTATTTTTGTACTGGGAATCGAACTCAGGGCCATGCACTTGCCAGGCAGGCGCTGTGCCACTGAACTATATCACTGACCCCTTTCACTGTATTTTTGATCACACATTATAGAGACACTTTGGACAGGATTGGCATCTTAATGTCTTCCAATCTATGAAAACGAAATGTTTCCATTTACAGATGGTCATTACAGTGGGGTTATATGCTGTAAATATCCATTATAAGTTTGAAAATGCTTTTAATATAGTTAATCCAGTGAATACTGTCTAGCTTTTAAATGTGCTGAGAACCCTTATGCCAGTATTTAGCTGGGCAAAGTTTAGCAGACCTAATACAAAATTTGCTTTATAATGCTGAATGTGTTGAATATCTCTTGTAATTTTATTTTTTTGTCTTTTTTGAGACAGGGTCTCATTATGCAGTTCAGACTGGTTTTGAACTCACTCTGTAGCCCAGGGTAGCCTTGAACACACAATGATCCTCCTGCCTCAGCCTCCTGAATGCTGGGATTACAGGCATGTGCCACCATGCCCAGCAATCTTTTGTAATTTATTAAATACCGAAATAAAAAAATAGAATAGTGTCTGAACACTCACCATTAATAACACAGCTGAAAGCACATACATCTGGATTGAAGGATGTTGGAAGTATTTAACTAAAATTAGTTCCTGGATAATGGGGATGTTACAAATGATGGGGCATCAATTTGTCTTCTGATGGTGCTTGAGAATTGACAGTAGAAGTTACCAGGCATTGCCCCTTTTGATGTTTGGCAGGTGTGGTGTTCTTTAGAAAGATAACAAGTGTTGACTAAATAGTTCATTTCTTCTTTTCATCATGTATTTCTTTATAGAGAGCAAGAGCATCGTGGATCTGTCAACCTCAACCCTTGTGAATCTCTTGTAATTGACATTCATTTGTTCTAACATCTGTACAATACCAAAGATAGTAGCAAATGCCTTAATTTCTACTTCACCAATTTCTTTGCTGTGAAATTTCTTGATATAACTCTCAAGTATTGCTTCTTCCTCTGACTGATCATTTTTAGGTTTTTCTTTCTCTAGTTGATCAGTTGCTCATTGGAAATTTCTTCAACTTAATGCCAACCAGCCCATGAATGTCCTCTTCATGAATCTTAAATTATAGTTGTTTCCTAAGCACTAACACCTACTCTTTCATCAACAGCAGAATCTTTGTTAAAGTCTTTGCATGTGTCACATCTTCAAAACTTTTTAGCAAATGCCACTCATGTGTTTCTGTGTGACTTATTTCCATGCTGCAGTAATGTACTGGATGGCATTTAGAATGTTAAAAAAACCTTTCTGAAACTCTTGGAATATTCAGTCAGATTCAGTTGCTTCAATAGTCTGAAAACATCTGGCATAAATAGTATGTTTTGAACATAGCTATTGTGTCTTGGACCATTGGCCGAACAAATGTAGTTGTGTTTAGTGGCAAATACAGAACCTCTACATCAGGATTCATGTCCCCAGCATATTTTGGAAGCCTTGTTACATTGTGTAAAATTAGAATAATCTTGAATATTGGATTCTATTTTGCCTAAAACATTCTCATGCCTGTGAATATAACAGTTCAAAAACCAGCATTCAGACAATGCTGATGTCACCCTAGACTTGCTTGTTGTGGGGGTAATAAATGGGAAGTAGCAGCTTAGGAAAGGCTTGAATTTGAACCCTTCAAAACTTCCATCCCATACTGGTCTTGAATCCTGGCATTGTCTTGGACTCTTGAGGAATGTATGCATGGTACAGCATATACTTCTAGAATAGGCTTGATTAACTGACATATTTACCCTGGCAAACACATTCATCCACATTTATTCTATGCAGACATTCCTAAAAATCATTTGGAATTTTCACCTGTGGAACCTCCTTTACTGTTGACCTCCACAATATGAAAATTATGGTATCTTTTGAAGAGCTGGGGTCACTCATAACTTGTTACAAACATTTTGAGGTATCTATGTAGGATCATTGGCATAGTTGTGTAGCGTACCAAAAGAACTTTTTGCCTAACCCTGGATCATCAACAGGCTAAATGGCATACATTTTTGTGTCTGGCCTTCCATGTATGTGACAAATAATTTTCCTACATCAGTAGGCCTCGTTCTTCTCTTTATGATGATGGTGGATTTAACCCATGCTGATTTCACAGTACTACTCATTCACTTCTTGATGGTTGAGATTATCATTTGTAAAAGTCAATTCATGTGCAATGGCCACTACTGGCTGCTTTCATTCAGTGCAGTATAATTAATTATTCTGAGTTCCATCTCAAGTGGTGTAATTGTCTCCCCCTCTGCCTCTCCCCCATCTTTGTTTTTAGTACTATAGGTTGAACCTAGGGGCCTCACCGTACCTGGCTCTTCCTCTCCTTATCAGAAGCAAGAGACATGAACATGCACTTTGTAGACCAGACAGAATATAAAAACACAATATTAAAAAAAATGTACCTAACATAGTACATTAAAGTATCAGTTGTTTACTATCATGGTCACATGACTGGTTGGGAATTGTGGCTTGTGGTCCCTGTCCAGTATCAAGAGAGTATCACACTGTGTATTGCTATCCTAGGAAAAGATCAAAATTCAAAACTATTTGAGGGAAGGTCTTGCTATGTAGTTCAGGCTGGGCTTGAACTCTGCAGCCTATGCAGGCCTTGAACTCATGGCATTCCTCCTGCCTCAGTCTCCTGAGTGTCAAAATTCAAAATCTGAGATACAATTGTTCTTGAACATGTATCACTGTCATGCCATTGTAAAAAAATTACAAATTAAATAATCAAATTGGGACTTGTCTGTATTTATATCTACTTGAATTTCTATTGGCAGTGTACCGTAGTTTGCATTGTAACGGTCTTTCACCTACTTGGATACTTCCTAAGTATTCCATTTTTCTTCCTCATGCTATTCTAAATGGATTTTTTCTTTCAGTGTTGGGGATCAAGTTCAGGGCTTTGTCCATGTGAAGTCAGTGTTCTACCACTGAGCTATGTCACTAGCCCACTGGAAGTGTTTTTGGAATTCCTTTTTCAAATTATTACTGTATAGAAATGGAACTGATATTTGTTTCTTTACTTTGTATTCTGCTATTTTGCTGAATTCACTTATTCAGTCTTAGTTTTGCAAAATCTTTGGGGTTTTCTACATAAGATGATATCATTTGCAGAAGGAGATAGGAATACTTTTTAATGTTTATTAGTTATCTGTATATCTCTCATGCATGTACTTTTCATATCTTTGCTCTTAGCTTAAATGAGTTACTATCAACAACTTTTATTATATTGTATTTCTTTATATATTCTGGGTCAAAGTTGTCTGCCAGATGTATGGTGACTATTTCCCAGTCTAGAGTTTAGGGTAATTAAAATACAAATTTTAACTTTCATGTACTCTGTCAATGTTTTCTTTAAAGGTGTCTTTTGTATCTCAGGTAAGAATTATTTTCCTACTCCAAGGTTATGAACACACTCTTCTATGTCTCCTTCTAGAAATTTTATGGACCTGGATTTCATGATAGGCCTATGAGCCTCCTTGAGTTAATTTTTATGTATGGAGAAAAAGGTTTGAAGCTATTTTCCCCTTTATTTCTTCTCTTCTTTTAAAAGACATGTCCATTGCTTAAGCAATAAATTTTTCATTGCTTTGATGTCTTGATCAAAAATGAATTGATTGTATGTGTAGATCATTATCACAATCTATTCCATTTATTGACTAGTCTATCCTTATTGTTTTGACTATGTTAACTTTTTGATGTTTTAAAAATTTTATGCAGTGGGGTTTGAACCCAGGGCCTTGATACTGCAGGACTGTACATTCCAAGTCCTTATTTTATTTTGAGATAGTGTCTTGCTAAGCTGCTCAGGCTGGGCTCAAACTTGACATCCTCTTACCTCAGTCTCCCTGAGTGCTGGTATTGGCACCAGTGTAGACATATGGCACCATGACTGGCTAATTAACATAACTTTTTAGAAGCTTTGAAATTAGCAGTGTCTTATTTGTTCTTCCTGAAGGTTGTTCTGGCTTTTCTAGGTCCTATGTATTTTCATATACATTTTAGAATTATTTTGCTATGTATTCAATAAACAAAAGGCTGCTTTTTAAAAAAAAATAGTAACTGGGTTGGATCTATAAATTAATGACAGCCTAATGATACTTTTTTCCCATTATGAATATAGTTGTCCTTTTATCTAAGTTTTTCAAAATTTCCTTCAGCTATGGTTTATGTATGGTTTTTCAATGCAGAGGTCCTATGCATCTTTAAGTTTGTTCCTGACTTTCTGATATTTTTGTAGACACCAACACAGAGTGGTTTACAATTTTGCTTCCTAAGTGTTTGTTAGTGTTTGTTACTAATACCTTTTTGTATATTAACCCTGTATTCTAAAAAAAAAAAAAAAACCCTGTATCCTATTATTTGCTAACTTAACTTGTTCTAGTAGTTTTATATATTCCATAGGCATTTCTATGACTACAATCAAGTTGCCTGTGAAGTTTTTCTTCTAAATTTTTTGATAGTTTTCTTATCATAAAATTCAGTATAGTTTATATATAATTTAGTGACTTTTAGTATATTCTCAAGTGTCACACAGCCATCATCACTGTATACTTCCAAAATGTTTTAATCACTCTAAATAATTTTAGCAGTCACTATCTGCTGCCCCAATTCACAGCTCTTAACAATCACTAATCAACCTCTCCTATGGATTTGACTATTTTGGACATTTCATATAAATTGAATCATATGTGGTTTCACTTACTATATAATGTGTTTAAGTTTCATTAATGATGTAGCATGGTTCCTTCCTTTTAATGCTGCTTAGTATCCCATTGTACGGCTATACCACATGTTGTTTATTCATTTATTGTTTGTTGAGTATTTGTATGGTTTCTACTTTTTGATTTTCATCAGTCCTGCAGCTATGAATGTCTGTGTATAAATTTTTGAGTCAATATATTCCCAGTTTATATAGGCATAGATCTAGGAGTCGAATTTTGGGGTAATACAGCATCCCTATGTGTAATCAATCTCTCAGGGAACTGCCAAACTATTCCTGAAGCAGCTGCATCCCTTTACATTCCCATCACTAGGTTATGAGGAGTCCAATTTCTCCAATCCTAACACTTGTTACCATCTTTTGATTACAAATAGCATAGTAAAGTGGTATCTCATTGTGAGATACCACTTGATTTGCATGTCCCTAATGATGAATCACGTTGGGCATCTTCTCACATGATTATTGTCATTTGTGTACTTTCTTTGGAGATATATCAATCCAAATCTTTTGGTCCATTTTAAAATTGGCTCTTTGTTGTTGAATTATAAGGGGGTTCCCCATATACTGAGCACTACATACTTAAATGATTCCTAAAATAGTTTCTCCTGTCCAGCACAGATGTCTTATCACTTTCTTGATAAGTATTCTTTGAAGCACAAATAGTTATAATTTTGATGAAGTGCAATTTATTCCCCACCCTTTGGTTATTTGCACTTTTTATTTTTACCTAAGAAACTAGTGCTTGTGGGGAGCACGAAGATGTAGAGTGGTAAGCAGCAGAGAAAGAACCTCTCTGAGAGTCGATGTCCAGATACTGGAATATAGCAACATGAGGAAGACAAGGGGGAAGGAAGAGGGTCCCCTGGACCCACGAAAGATCTTAAGTGTGAATTGAAGCCCATGGAGAAAATCAAGGGGAAACTTCAATGAAGGAGTTAGCTGGTGGTGCCTTCTCCCTGACATGGCAAGAGAGTGGTTCAAACCTGCAGACCAACAGTGACTGCTAGTGATCCCAGAGACCTCCACAGAGAGATGCAGCAGTAGAGGGGCACATCGGACATGAAGTACAGCACTAGCTGGGAGTGAGTGCTGAGGGCTCAGTTGTCCCATGCACAAGAGCAATTGCAGGAGCCATCTTGAAGAGGGGCCAACTGAGCTCAGAACTGAGCGGCTGCTGGCTCCATCTAGTGGCTCCCAGCTGGGCTCAGGCCCCTGGAAGATACACTGTCGGCTGCAGGCTGAATGACTCTGGTCTCAGCCAGAAGGTGCAAACTCACTGAGATTATCCACTATCCTGCCAAAAAGCTGCTGCTGGCTTCCTGTGACAAACCAACACAGACTGAGACTCTGTCTCCACATGTTGTCCACCACTGACAGCAGAGATATATCTGGAAGTGGACTTTTTTGTTGTTGTTGTTGTTACTGTGTTTATATGAATGTGAATGTGGTCCTGCCTCTTTGTGGTTGTGGTTCTGTTCTATTCTTTTTATCTCTTACTTTTCTTTTTCCCTCCAGTCTTCTGCACCAGTTTCCTAAAATTAGTTTGATGCCCTTTGTCCTCCAGCCTTACTTCTAATTTCTTTTTCTTCTTCCATTTCTTTATTTTCTCCCTAACTCATTTTAAACTGAGTATGGACTGAAACCTCCACAAACTGTGAGATAAATAGACCTTTCCTTCCTTAATTCTGGGTGTTAGGTGTTTTGTCTCAGCAATGAGAGAAAAGTAGCCAAGACACCAACAAAGAAAAGCCTAGGCCCTGACGGATTCACTGCTTAATTCTATAACATATTTAGAGAAGACCTAACACTACTATTTCTCTAACACTTTAATGAAATTGAAAGGAAAGGAATTCTCCCAAATTCATTCCTGGAAACAAGCATTACTCTGATACCAAAACCAGAAGACTCAACTAAGAAAGAGTTATAGGCCAATCTCTCTAATAAACATAGATGCAAAAATCTTCAATAAGATACTGGCAAACAATGCAGCAAATCATCGAGAAGATTATATATCATGACCGAGGGGGATTCATCACAGGGACACAGGGATGGTTCAAAATATGCAAATCAATAAATGTAATATACCATATTAACAGAGCCAAGGACAAAAACCATATGATCATCTCAATGCACACATAAAAAGCTTTTGACAAAGTCTAGCACCCATTCATCATAAAAACCCTATAGAAAACTGGAACAGATGGTCTTTTATCTCAATCTGATAAAAGCCATCTATGACAAACCAACAGCCAACATCACACTAAATGGAGAAAAACTAAAAGTTCTCTCTCAAATCAGAAACAAGGATGTCCACTGTCTCCACTCTTACTTGACCTAGTCCTGGAAACTTTAGCCAGAGCAATTAGACAAGGGAAAGAAATAAAAGGAATAACGATAGGGAAAATGAAACTAAATTATTATTATTTGCAGATGACATGATACATGTAGTGGGTTGACAACTGGTGGTCAACTTATAAACCCCAGCTGAACTCAGTAAGTGTGGTGCTAATTGTGGGAGGCCCACTTGGAGACTGTTGCCAGCAGCATGAAGCAGAACTGGAGAAGAGGTGAGGCTGTTGGGAGCTGGCAGAAGCTGTAAGGAGCTGTTGGTTGTGTTGGAGGAGCTCGTCATGCTGGCTTTCCTGATGAACTTGGCTGTTTTCATTCCCTGAGGAGCTCAGGACCTCATTGGCACTGAGAATGGCTTTGGTTCACTTTGGGGGAGCTCTGGTGATCACTGTGAGCACCGCTTCCTGGCTCTGGAGGGGAAGATGGTGCACAGCTGATCTCCCAGAGAAGCTTGCTGCATTGGCCTCCCTGATGGGAACTCAGCCATCTTGATCATCAGAGGAGCTCGGGACCTCACTGTAGCTGAGGATGGCTGTGGTACCTTTTGGGGAAGCTCTGGTTCTTCTGAATGTCAGTTCCTGGCTCCTGTGCTAGCACACTGAGCCTGCTAGCACAGAGTCTTCATCCTGCTGGCACAGACTTCCTAGATTCCACCATCGACCACTGAGCCTTTGCAGCACAGATCTATGAGATCTTCGCAGTGCAGGCCTTCATGAGACGCTGTTGTGGGCTCTGGGCCTCCAGTTGGATTCATGGGACACATTGTTATGAGCTCTAGGTCTTCAGCTGGACTCTGCAGGACATTATTGTGGGATCCAGGCCCTCAGCTGATTTCCTTGGTCTATAGTTTGTGGACAGATTTCCTGAACTCTTTTGTATATCATTCTTTGGGTGACTATTATAAATAATCTTATAAAATATGTGTCCTGTACTATATTGTTTTCCCTTGCAAAAATCCCCAAACCAACACAATACTCTATATAAAAGACCCCCCACATTCCACTAAAATACTGCTACACTTAATAAACAAATTCAGTAGTGTAGCTGGATACAAAGTCAACAATCAAAAATCAATAGCCTTCCTATATATGAATAACAAATTCACTGAGAGAGAAATTACAGAAAAAAACACCTTTTACAATAGCATCCCAAAAAATGAAAGATCTGGGAATCAACCTAATGAAGGATGTAAAAGGCCTCTACATTGAAAACTATAGCACTGTGAAAAAGGAGACTGAAGAGGCTATCAGGGAAGAAACTTCAAAAGGAAAGAGAAACTGGGGTGGGAGAATGGAGAAAAGACAGATGGGAAAAGCAAAAATATACGTATACATATATATATGTATAAAAAGATATATAAGACAGGTAATACTATTAATTTCTCTTAGTTCATTGAAAAGAAAGTTTGTGCTAATATTTTTTGATAATTGAATACCAATAGCTTATACTCTGAGTAGCCAATTTATTTATTTTTTTTGTGCTACTTGGAATCACGACCGTATGCTTGCCAGGCAGGCTCTGTGCCGCTGAGCTATATCTCTCGCGGTACTCTGAGTAGCTAATTTAAGGACAATATGGAATGTATTAACCTTTGTTACCCTATTATCTTGTTCTGAAATTTTTATTTTTTTCTGTTTAAAATAAAAAAATAAAGTGAATCAGGAGAGCCATTAAAAAAGAAAACTAGAGCTTAATTTCAAGGTCATGAAAACTTATGGTTATAATTTTTCAAGAGTTTTATAGTTTTGGCTCTTACAGTGGACATTTTTCTTTTTGGCAGTCCTGGGAATTGAACCCAGGGTTAATGTGGAGCTGCATTTCTAAAGTTTTTAATTTGCAAGCTGTTGCCCAGACTGGCCTTAAGGATGTGAGGGCGATCTGGCTGCAACGTCTGTCACCCCATTGATCGCCAGGGTTGATTCAGCTGATCTGGCTGGCTAGGCGGGTGTCCCCTTCCTCCCTCGACGATCCATGTGCATCCCTCCCGAAGCGGCGCGCTTGGTCGAAGAGGACGACCACCCCCCGGTAGAGGACTGTTCCTCGGTCAAGGGTATACGAGTAGCTGCGCTCCCCTGCTAGAACCTCCAAACAAGCTCTCAGACTGGGCTTGATCCTCCTGTTTCAGCTTTCTGAATAGCTAGGATTACATGTGGTGTATCACCACACTCAGCTCCTTTAAATTGTGGGTGTTGAGCACTGTATCTCAGTAACAGGAAATTTATGAGACATTATTGGTCTGTGATTGTTTTGTAAAACAGTAAGAGTTGGGTATCAAAATCATGCTGGCCTCATGAAATAAGTTAGTCTTTCTTACTGTTCTATTCTCTGAAATAGTGCAGGATTGGTACACTATCTTACGTATCTGATAAAATTCACTGGTGCAGTTCCCCAGGGCCTAGATTACTTCTTGGCGAATTTTTTTCTTACAATTTCTTAAATAGACACTGCATTAGATTTTTTGTGCCTTCTGTGTCAGTTTCTGTTTTTATTTTGGTAGTGCTTGGAATAAAACCTAGGGCCTTCTACATCCTAGCAAAGTGCTCTATCATTGAACTATACCCATAGACCTCATGTTAGTTTTGGGAATTGTATTTTCTAGGAAGTTTATTGGCATAAAACTGTTCACAGTATCCCTTTAATATATAATTTCATTAGAATTAATTTTCATTAATGTGTAAATTTCTATACACAATTAGATGACAATAATAAATCAATAAAAAGTAAACATGTATCACACAGAATAAAAAGGATACATGTGTGTATTTAGCAGGGGACGTAATCCAGTGGTGGAAAGGGGAAATTATATGAGTATGACAGATACTATCTGAGGTACATCAGAGAACACATGAGAAGGTATCAGTCCAATTAGGAGTTAGAAGCAAGTTGGCCAACTAGTGAGTTAGCTTGCTCATCTACACATAAATATCATCAAATTTATAGCAAAAGAAAAGGCCAAGGCTCAGATCTCCAAGTTACCTAACTTGGGGGAAGGCCTGCAGTCAACTGGCTTTCCTTTCCCTGGCACAGCTGTAACTAAAAATAAGACAGAACTCTTCATAAGAAAGGAAAAAAAAACCTCAAACAAGGTAGAAAATTTCAATAAAAATGAGTTGCATTTTGACATCCTTCCAGATTTTTGTACTATTATGTACACATGTATATATATTTATATATATTTATACTAATATGTAGGCTATTTTTTTGCGGGGGTGGTAATCCAGCCTATGTTCTCTGGACATGTTTTGGTGTAAATGACATTTACAACATGGGTTTTTTGTTTTTTTTTTTTTTGGTACCAGAAATTGAACTCAGGACCTTGTGTTTGCCAGGCAGGCACTTATGCCACTGAGCTAAATCTCTGGCCCTAAAACATTGTTTTTAATGGGTTCAGCATTCCATTGTATGCAGGGAATGTGTTCTAGTGATGTTATTTCTAGAAGTATTTATGTATTATACAAAAAAGTCATGGCAAACAATATCCTTGTGAATCTCTCATTTTCCTTTATGCCTAAGTAATGATACTTGTGGGGCAAAAACTAATGCATACTTTAAATTTTAATAAACAAGGTTGTACTTATTTCGTCTTCGTACTGCACTATAGGAACTGCATTCCCACACCTATTCCAATACTGACTGACAAAAAAGACCTATTCAGAAGTTGTGTATCTTTTCATTTATTAATTCGATGTTTTTCTTGGCTTTGGAAAAATGTCCTAATGATATCTCTTGCCAATTTTTATTATTTAACTGATTTTCTAAGAATTCCTTGTATAGTCAGAATATTTTTTTCCAAATGTTTTAAACTTTGTATACAAGTTTCCAATTTTTATGTGGTTAAATTTTACCATTTTTTTCTTTTAGCTTTTAGTTCTTGTTTCATCTTGGAAAAGGCTTCAAGAGTACATACTTGGAAAAGTAACCTTAAGAATACAATCGCAATCTCTTTGATTTTCTTCCATCTTTACAGCTTCATTCTGCAAGTTATCTAGCATTTATTCCGGTGTGAGAAATGAGACAGATGTAAAGCTTCTTTTCACTGATTAGTCGTTTTACCGAAGATCTCACTGACCATGGATTTACAATGTACAGCTTACTGATTACTACTAAAGACTTCTGGAGCTGTCCAGCTTCAACATTTATTAAGTAATGGCTCCGAGAAACTTTATGATATAGAAATAATTGTATTTATTTGACAGAGCTGGGAAGGGGCAAATAATCTGAAAAGATGCTCCAGCACTTGATACCTAAGTGCTTATCGGATCTTGTTATTAACACTAAATACACAAGCAACAATTTATTTCTGGACACTATTTTGTTCATTATGTACCTCTCATATCTCATTGATAAAATCCATCTGGTAACACTATCCTTTCTGATGGTCAAATGTATCTCAATTGCATTTCTAAAGGGCGTGAATGTAGGACGTTGGCAGGTAAAAAGGTGAAACAGTGAAAATCAAAATCCAGGCCTGGGGTTGAGGCTCAGCGGCACAGCGCCTGCCTGGCAAGCAAGTTCTGAGTTCGAGTCCCACTATCAAAAAAAAAATCCAAATCCAAACACAAACTAAGGCACTGAACAAACGTGGAGAGAAGGCGGCTGTTTCACGTATTCTGAAAGGATGAATCCTTCAATATTTCATCACTTCCTTACAAATAATATTGGGAAAACTGGTGGCCTTCCCCCTCTACAGCCTGAAGACAGGTAGTTACCGCGCCACTCGAGTGGGCCGTTGGTCCTAGCATCTGGAGGCGGGGGAGGGGGAACCCCTCCTGGGTCCGGGTCTTGACCGCCAGCTCTCTCCTGACAAGCTGAACCAACCACCCATTAATAGACTGATGCCCCAGGGCCGGCGTGGGTAGAAGACGAATTCGGGAGGTGGAAGGAGCGACCACACTATCCTGGAAGCCTCAGAGGGAGCGCGGGACGCGTGGTAGACGCAAAGAGCTGCCGCGTCGCGCGGGAAACAGCTTCTCGCAGACGCGCGTCGTTTCGGCTCCTTGAGGAGAGGACTTCCCGGGTCTCAGGGGACTTTCTGCGGCTCCCCAGTGGCCTTCGGGAGGGCGCCCACGCCCGCCGCTCTCCCTGTGGCCGACAGCCTTCCCGCAGCTGTTTGCTCCCTTCCGGGCTCCAACAGCTCAGGCGGCGCAGCGCGCGCGCGGGGCTCGCTGACGTCACGCAGGGGCGGGACTTCCTGCCTCGCGTGCCGCCCAGTCTCGGACCAGTGCACCCGGAGCGCGGGAGGCGACAGACAGGCGGCCCGGAGGGACGCTCGGCTGCGTGTCTGCACCAGGGCTGGGCCCTGATCCCTGAGCGGTCCGCTCGCCGAGGAGGCGAGGAGGGGACTTCCGTCCGCTCCCCTCGGGGTTACCCCCAGAGACCTCAATTCGTCTTGCGTTCGCGAGCCCGAGGGTCCAGCGCGGCCCTCCTATCCCTCGGCAGCCCTCGGCTGCCGGGACCTCGCCGGGCGCCGCAGGCTGGGCGACACCCCGGCTGAGGGACCGTGCCCCGCAGCCCCAATGCCTCCGCGAGCAGAGTGCAGTGGCAGCCGGTGGCTGGAACCGTGGAGGTGTTCCCCGGCGGCGAGTGCGCCCTGGACACCGGTGTCTGCTACGTTTTGTGCGCGCGAGTAGCAGGGACCGCGTGTGAGTCTGGTACGTAGCCTCTCTCCCTTGGGGACTCGCACCTCCCAGAGCCCCGCAGTCTGCCCTGGAGTCGCCCCGCGTCTGGTCGTGTCCTCCGAAAGTCATGGGAGCGTGTGTTCTGTAGCTTGGGACTAGCACGGGGAAGTCCGAATGGAGCGTTTTGATTCACTCGGGAGTTGGGTAGCCAGCTGAGGAGTGGGCTGGATGGATGGCACCTCCAGTTTAATTGGTGATGAAAACCCTTCGCGGTCCTTTTCTATAGCTTTGAAGACAGCTCTGGCAGTGATGTTTGCTGGTATTATTGAGATAACGTCTGAAATATATGTGAGTGTATTTTGAACTTGAGTGGATACTTCAGCAAATCCTCAGTGTCCAACTTTTGACCAGAATATATGGACTTTGCTCTTAAAAATGCTCATTGCCAAGTAGTTTTGAAAGCTTTTTATTGTATTATAATGATGGAGCCATTTCAAATCTCAGGGATAAGGAGGTCTAGGATTATGAGAAACTTGTTCTGATTTTTAATATGTGTATTCTTAAAATGTTTGGACTGAGTACAAAGTACTAGAATAGGTTTAGAACTGAGTAGGTTATTAAAGGAATGCTTTTGTTACCAAGCAACACCACTGCAAACAATTCCAATATTCAAGTAGAATATAATTAAAAGTATCTATCCTACAATTGTCATGGGTTCAGAATTCTCTAAAGAAGTTTAGCCTGTTGGTTACAATTAATAATTCACCTTGTGTATTCAGGTTTTGTTTCAAACACATTTTGTTTAGAATTGTCAGAAGGTTGTATATTGCGGTGTTACACAGAACACTCAAGAGTTTCCTATGAATTTGAGTCGCTGATTTTGGCTGTTGAGGACAGAGTATGCTGAATATTTCTCTGAGAAAATTTTCTTTTTCTAACCAAAGTACGCAGACTATCTTTGGGGATAGTTTGAAGTAACAGCAGCGTAATAGCTGTTTAGAGTTAGGTACGGCCTTTGGGAACTTAGCACATTGCTTATTTACAGGCTTTTTAAAATTTTTTATTTTTCATTAGTACCCGTTTGCAGTATGTAATGTTTACATGCCTTGGGTGGAGTTGTTGTGTGGAAATTCCTTTTTTCATGCCGTGTGCCTCCTCTCCCTCCTAGTCTAGGAGTAACTTCCATCTTTCTCCACTCATTGAGTCCCTAATGGGGCAATTTGTATGGCAAATTGTTGAGGTTTCAGAGTACTTTTTAAGTTATCTTTTGAATGCAGTAACCTTTCAAGTGATAAGTAAGTGGGAAGAGTGGAGACACAGCAATACAAATGACCTTTTGAAATCAAAATATTAGTAATGGGACCTGGGATGTCAAGTTTGTGTCACGCCCTGCTGCAGTGCTGGTGAACCTTTTAGAGACCGAATGTCCAAACTGCAACCCAAAACCCACTTACTTATTGTGAAGTGCCAACACTGCAGTTAACCCTGAATGCTGACGGTATAGTTTAGAAAAAACAACTGGTACATTAATATCTCTTGTTTTAAAAGAAAAACACAGTAACACGTGTGCCATACATAGGTTAGCCACAACTGCCCTACTGTGTTGCCAAAATCAATAGATTTTATGTAGTTCTCACAGTCTTTTAACTCTCATTTGCTGGTGTTGAAGTAATGAAATATTCAGAGACTGGGTAAGACTGAGAAGAAAGAATATCTAGAATGACTTGTGTATGTAGGTAAATCCTTAGTAGTTAGAAATCAGTGTTCTATCAGGAAGTTCAAGGAAGTTAAAGTGAATTTTTAACTGAAAAATTAGTGGATTGTCAAGTTTTTTTTCCTTTGAGTACTCTACCTAAAGGAGTGAAGCTGCCAGGGATGTGGCTCAGTGGCACAAGCACCTGCCTGGCAAGCTCAAGGTCCTGAGTTCAATTCCCAGTGGGGGGAAAAATAAGGTGAGTGAGTTTGACTTGAATTTTGTCATACGTAATGTATTAGGCTCAGCAAGTAATTTTCTTACATTATTTAACCTGTGTGGTGCTTTTGGGGGAGTGTGTGTGTGTGTGTGTGTGTGTGTGTGTATGTGTGTGTGTTTAGGAAATGTCCTGCTAACTGAGGTTCTCAACTTTTGCTGAACTCTTAAAAACCTTCTCACCTTGCCTTTCCAAACTTGTTAATAGAAAACACGTCTTTGTCTAGACTGTTTCCTTCGCTGTCTCTAAAACTGCCTTGTGCTTTCTCCTGTGTCAGTCATGATGTCATTTTACCTCCTTTGCAATTTCTCCCCTTCTTTCTTAAGGTGTAAATTATACCTTTCCTATAAAGTTAAAGTCCACCTTAACCCCGAGATCCTACCGAACATATTTGTCGTACTTGATTTATTATACTGTTATTTTATCTTTTTTGTCTTCCCTTAACTGTAAGTTCCTTTAAGGGCAGGACACCCAATCTCAGTGAGCTTTGTTTTTTCCAAATAGAAGTTGCTGAATAAATGTTTCATAAAGACAGTGAATGCGCATTTCTACTTTTTTTTCACCCCTTCTATCATATGTGGGAGTAAGAACATTATCGAGAGAGGAAGGAACTGTTGGAGGAAGGGCAACAGTAAGCCTTAAGAAAGGGGGGGGTGGGTTAGAGAGGGGGTTCATCTGAGTCAGGAGAGGTTCAGTTCCTCGACAGTGACCCTGGAGAAACGCCCCTGACAGTACCAGCAGAGAGGCTCCCTCAGGAGTGCCACGCTGCTCCCCTGTGGCCTGGGGAGTCTGGTCAGTTTCCTGACTCTTCCTTAGTAGGCTCTTAATTAAAAAGAAGAACCTTCTCTTTCCCTCTTCCCTCTCCTCTCAGCCCCTCCTTATATTCTTATCTCCTTATTTTGCTCCTTTCCATCCTGCTCTTTGACCAGGTAAAGACGCACTTTATGAAATTATGTCAGTATTTTCATTTTGTCTTCATAACTGAGGAATTATTGAAATTTATTATATGCTGTTTTCTTTCCTATTAGGAGCGCTCTCTAGATCATGGAGAGATCACTGACTGTCATGTTTAGTACTGTTTGAATTATAATCCAGGATGAAAGAAATTAAGAAAGAAACACCTAGTAATTTCCTTGCTGTATATTATGACTTCAGATTATTTTTGGGTTAAAATTCAGAGTTATGAAGAACCTATAACTGTTCATTCACTTTTGTCATTCTCAAAGTATGTCTTTAAAATTTTCACGTAACTTTTATAATGTTGTCACAAATCCTGTATCTAAAGTTTTAGAGCAAAGAGTTACTTTTATTTTATTTATTTATTTTTTAAAATTTTATTTTTAAGACAGAAGAACCCGGAATAACACATAAACAATACAGAAAATACCAACTTATAGAGAAGATAGTAGGGAATTGGCATTGGATGCTGTATAAGTTACTTTAATTGAAGGAACGAAAATGAAACTGAGTCTCTGTACTTTTTATCAGTCTTGGTTGATTCAGTTGTTTCTTGAGTGAGCTTGCCAGCCTAGCTTCTGAATTGTTGCCCAGTAACACTATTGCAGTATAACATAGCAACCCATGAAAACAGTAGTGTTGCACTATGGGGATTTTCCTGGTGAAGCTGCAGTGCCTGTCTCTAGTGTTCACATTTAACCTCTGTCTCTCACTTGAGTTGCATTTGGTTTAAGGCAGTTATTGCAGGTATTGTTAAAACTAAAGAGCATAACGTAAGCTCTTAAGTATATATTTTTGAAGTGGTACCAAATTAAAACTTTCTGCAAATTTGTTTTCCACATAGAGTTGCATGATAACTGTATATTGAATTGAATTATATTGTATGTGAAGGACATATGAAAAGATTGATTCAATTAAAACTTCTGTACAGAAAAACTATTGAGTAATAACATTAGAGTTCTCTATAACCAATGAAGCTAGTCAGAGTGGGAGTGGTTTAAGCTGAAATGGACTTTCTTTTTTTTGTTTGTTTGTATTATTACTTCTGAAGCTTGGATCAGTAAATTTTTTTTTTTTCTGGTACCAGGGATCGAACTCAGGACCTTGTGCTTGCCAGGCAAGCACTTACGCCACTGAGCTATACCCCCAGCCCCTGGATCAGTAAACATAATTTAAGGGGTACTGTGATTTTGTGGGAAGAGAATTGTGATTCAGGAGACCAAGACTTGACTGGATGAGTCACCTAACATTTCTTAGCCTGTTTTCTCATTTAAAAAATAAATCTCTGAAGACTTGCATGCTTCCAATTTTAAGCAACTTTTGTTTTTCTTGTTCACGGGTTTAGTCATTTTTTGAGTGCTTGTTACATGTCTTGCATTATGCTAGGCACTGGGAGATTGAGAACGGTCTCAAACACCTTGTCTGATGAGGGAAATGGATAAAGTAAATAATAATTTGTAATATAACATGATAGATACTGTAAAGATAAATAGGATACATTCTTGGCATGTAAGGAAGGACAACTGACTAGAACTGCAAATAGAATACACTATGAGGAATGGTTACTAGTATTACTCAGTACAATTTGAGAGTGTACAGAGAAGTATTCACCCTGACCTGGAGGGAGAGAGTCAAGGAAAATTGAGGGGAAAGAGTTTCTTTGAGTTGGAGCAACAGAATTAGGAGTCACCAGCAATACTGGTAGTTGAGATCCTGGCTGTTGATAACATTCCAGAGTGTGCAGAATCAGAAAAGGGTGAACATAAGCATGTAATGGATAGTTGGACAAAGAGAGTGGGGAAGAAAACTGGAGTAGATGAAGATCTTGGAAGCCAAGGGAAGTGTGCATGTTACGCTTTGTTCGTTGGTTAAATTGGTGCTCAGAAAACACTGATTTTGTAACATCAGTGTAACTCATCTATAGAAAGATGTCTTCTACAAAGATTTGAACTTGCAAGGAAAGATAAAAATCTTTAGCAGCAAAGCAAAGAATTAGAATCAGATTTCTGAGCCAAATGTAGAATCTTAGCTCTATCATTTTGCTAGCTACTGGCCTTTTCAAACCAGGTAATTTTTTCATCGTCTTTATGTGTAAAATGATTCTTTTTTTCATAAGAATCATAGAGTCACAGGTGAGTTGTAATGCCTGCCTTAATCATTATGGACATTCTTTAAAGATTAATTTTCAGGCTGGGCGTAGTGGTGCACACCTGTAATCCCAGCACTCGGGAGGCTGAGGCAGGAGGATCATTGTGAGTTCGAGACCAGCCTGGGCTACAAAGAGAGCGCAAGGCCAGCCTGAACTCATAGTGACACCTTGTCTCAAAAAGACCAAAAAAAAGAGATTGATTTTCATCCATTGTACTGTTATAGACTGTTCCTCTGAACTACACACTGCTATTTTCTTGCTCTTCTCTATTCCTAATCATATTCTTTCATCATGCAAAATCCATTAGAATTCCACCTTTTTGTTGATACCTCCTGTGTGGATGCCATTCCATATTTTTTAAGATGGAACAAGCATATTCTTTTGTGCCTTAGAATTTTTAATACTTAATTTTTTTAAGGACTTTTTTTTGCCGGTTCTGGGGGTTAAGCTCAGGGTCTTGTGTGTGTTATACAAGAACATTACTGAGTTGTACCCCTGTCAAGTACATTAGGTCCTACATTCAGGACCTACCACCTCCACCAAAGATAAAAGAGAGTGGAAACTTTATTGACTCACACATAAGATGAGATATGTTGTTCTAGGATTGTCAATTCAGTGGCTCAAAGACATATTTGAGAACCTGGATTCATTCTTTTTGCTTGGCTCTCTGAATTCAGGCTTGATTGCAGCAATCTGATCATCACATTTTTAAAGGTTTTAAAGAGATAACAGTCTTTTTTTTTGGTACTGGGAATCAAACTCAGGACCTTGTGCTTGCCAGGTGTGCACTTATGCCACTGAGCTATATCCCCAGCCTGATAACAATCTTTAATAGCTTTACTGAGTTAAAATTTACATGCCATAAAAATTACATATTGTAAATGTAGAGTTTAGTGGTTTTTAGTAAATTTGCAGAGTTATATAATCATCATCATAAAACAGTTCTAAAACATCTTCATCAGTCTCCCCACCTCAAATTCTCAGTTTCATTTTGCAGTTAATCTGGTGTCCACATTCAGTTCCGCAGAACCAGTAATCATTTGCTGTCACTGTAAATGTATCTTTGCATATATGTAGTGAAACTTCATTGTAGTTTTTTGCATCTGGCTTCTTTTACTTAAGTTTTTGAGGTTCATCCATGTAGCTAGCATATATCAGTAGTTTTTTCTAACTGATTGCTGAATAGTATATAGACATGCGCTGTTTTTGTTTTTCCATTCATCAGTTGATAGACTTTTGGATTCTCTCCAATTTTTGGCTGTTACAAGTAATGTTGCTGTGAAAATTGGTATACAAATTTTTGTGTACACATGCATTTCTCTTGGGTAGATTCCTAGGAATGGAATTGTTGAGTTGTATGGTAAGCTTGTTTTTAACTTTTAAGAGACTGCTAAAATGTCTTTCCAAAGTGCCTCTTCCAAATACATTTCTAGCAAATATGTATGGGGAAACCAGTGTTTGCCACATCCTCACCAACATTTGGTATAATCCATCTTTTTAATGGTCATTCTGGTGGAGATCTGGTAGTGTTGGACTGGGATTATAATTTGCATTTCTCTAAACAATACTAAAAAGCTTTTCCACTAACTATTTCTAAATTGTCTGGTAGAATGCTTAGGTTTTTTTTTTTTGCTGATTTCTTGTTTTTGGATCTCATGACATATTGTTGAGAGAGTTCTTTATATATTCTGTATAAAAACTTTAAAAAAAATTAGTTGTGATTTACAAAATTCTTTTACTCCATCTGTGGCTTGATTTTTCTTGTTGTTTCTGGTGTTTTTTGAAGTACAGAAGTTTTTAATGAAGTCTACCCATTTGTTTTGTAGTTTATGCTTTTGATTTTACATATAAAATCTTTTTGCCTAATTTAAGATCATCAGGATTTTCTCCTATGGATTGTTTTGTTTCATTTGGATCTAGGATCCATATTGAATTTACAGTGAGATATGGAATATAAGGGTTTAAGTTTTTTATTTTTAATGTGGTTGCCAGTTATCTTGGCACATTTGTTTAAGACTTTTTTTCCTTTGAATTGTGTTGGCATCTTTGTAAAATATCAATAATGACAGCAGTATATAGATTTATTTCTAGACTTTTAATTCTGTTTCATATATTTGTATACCTATTATCCAGTGCTATGCTGTTTTGATAATTGTAGCTTTATAGCATGTCCAAAATGGATAAATACTCTTTCTTTTTAAAAATCAGTTTTAGATCTTTTATATTTCCATATAAAATTTAGGATCAGTTTGCCAGTTTCTATCAAAAACAGCTCAGAATTGATAGGATTTACCTTAAATCCATGCATCATTATGGGAAAAAATCACTAAATTAACAAAATTGAATCTAATCTGTAAACATAAAATATCTTTATACTTACTAGTTTCTATGGTGACTTGATTTTCAGTGTACAAATCTTGCATCTCTTTTTTTAAAACGATTCCTAAGAATTTTGTAATGTTGGTGCTCTTCAGAGTGATTTTTATAATTTGATTTTCAGATTGTTCTTTTCTAGCATATAAAAAAAGCAGGCAACTTTTGCATATTTTTTCCACTTAGATGACTGTGTCTCTGAATAAAAGACTTACCTTCTTTCCAAATTGTCATACATTCATTCATTTTTGCTTTAATTCATGGCCTTGCCTCTCCACTGAGATGCTGCAAAGATGTGTTCACTGAGATGCTGCAAAGATGTGTTCAAAGAGCACTGTTCCTTGTCTTAGGAGAAAAACATGCAGATTTTCACCATAAAATATAATGTTAATTGTAGTTTTTGTAGATGCTGTTTATTAGATTGAAAAAATTGCTTTGTGCTCCTAGTTTGCTTAGACTTTTAAATCATGAATGGATGTTGGATTTTTGTCATTTTTTTTTCCCTGTGTCCAATGAGATGACGTGTTTTTGTTTTTTGGTGCTGGGAATCGAACTTAGGACCTTGTGCTTACAAGGCATGTCCTTGTGCTGCTGAGCTATCTCCTTGGCCCCAGTGTGTGTTTTTAAAAAATTTTTACATTAATTGAGTTTGGGAAGGTAAACCATTATTCCTGTGGTAAATCTCATTTGATCATACATATATTTTCTTTATTTGTTGTTGAGTATGGCTTGCATACATTTCATTAAGAAATTTTCCTTTGTGTTCATGAGGGATAGTATATCTATTTGTTTCTTTTGTTTTGATAGTTTATCTGACTTTGGTAAAAGGGAACACTGTTCTCAAAGAAGTAATTGCGTACTGTTTCCTTCTCTTTCTCTAAAATAGTTTTTAAAGAAGTACTACAACTTCTTTAAATATTTGATAGCATTCATCAGTGAAGCTGTGTGGGTTAGGACTTTCCTTTGTGGGAAAATTTAACATTATTAATTCAGTTTTCTTGACATAGGTCTAATCAGATTTGCTGTCCTTGTGTTTTGGTAGCATGTGTTCTAGGAAATGATTTATGTCTTGTAAATTGTCAAATTGATTTATTATGTTACCTTAATTTTGATACCTTTTTGCCTCTAGAATTTGATTTTTTAAATCAATTTCTTTTTTCTTATTAAAACTTTCTATTTACTGAGTCATTGTCATAGTATTTTCATTTAATTATTTAAGCATGATTTCCTTTACTTTTTTAAACATTGTAGCCATTGGTTTATTTGAAACATTTGTGTGCCCTATAGTATTTAGGGACATCAAGACAGTTTCTGTTGTTTTTATTTAAGCAAATTTTGTGAATTTTTGTTGAGCACTGTACATCTTAGATAATATTTTGAAGTAATACTATGTTTTGGCATTCTTCACAAGAGTTTGACACTTTTTTCTGTTTGTTTAGTAATTTTCCTGTGCTGAAATTGAGTTTGTTTCCCCAGCATTTGTGTGATTGCTGGTTTCTCTGCTGTCGTTGTTTATTTGTCATGTTAGAGATTGAATCCAGAGACCTTGTGCATGCTAGGCAAGTGCTTTATCACCAGGCTAGCTCCCAGCCGTATTTCTTGATTTTGAAGCCTGGCTTCCTGTGTCTGCAAAGCTCCTTTTCCTGTTCAACTAAGGATTGGCCAGATGTTGTGTTCAGACAGCTTGATCCACTATACCATTCTTTCTCTGCTAGTGGATCTGTGTAATGGCTAGGGAATACATTAAAATACAGGTCATTTACACACATGTCCTGGCTTTTACTTGCCATGGCCTCTTTTGCATCTTCTCTGTGCATGTGTTAAGGTGCATAGTTTGATGTGTGGGTAGCCTGTGCATGCTCTACTCTCTGGTGCACATTCTTGCTTGCAGGTTTTGTTTAACCTGAGGTAGTGAAGAGTTTATCAGATTCCTTAAGGCTGTCTTCTTGGCACTCTGTAAAATTTCTGGTTTGCTTGCTCTAAAGAAGCCCATGATACCAGATTAAAGGAACCACTAACTCTCTCTGTTTGTGTGCCCTGGAGGTCTGCTTTAACTGACAGTGCACCAAATGGACAGATCACCCTCGTTATGGTTTGTGTCTAGATGTCCCCCCAAAGCCTCATGCAGTCGTGGGGGCTGGCCTCTAGAGTTTGTGGCTGATCCATGGTCCAGTGCCAGGATCGTGGATGTCAGTGCTGCACCCGCCCTGGGGTAGGTAGCGATGGAAGGGAGGGAAGTAGCCTTGCCTCCCTCTCACTCCTCCCTTTTGCTCTTGTTGCTTTTGCTGTGTTCTGCTGCCCTCTGCCATGTGCCACTCTGCCTTGGAACAAGCTGAGTATGGACTGGAACCTCCACAAACTGTGAGCTTAATAAACCTTTCCTTCCTTAACCTCGGTGTCAGGTATTTTATCCCAGCATTGAGAGAAAAGTAACCAAGAGAACCCTAAAACAGTGGTAGTAAAGCACTGTTGCCAATCTTCCACTCTTGCTGAGCTTCTGTGTGGGCAGACCTGGGAGGAGATGGGACTAGTCAAAGTTAAATATACCATACTCATGTTACTCCTGTCTGAAGTTGAGTTGTGTTCATAAATAATTTTTACTTTCTTATAAGCCGTTGACTGAGTTCCATAGTGTTTAAATGGTTGTTGTGGAGGTTGTTTTTATGGACAGAATTTGTTGACTTTGCTTCATCCTGCTGGAACTTGGAAATCTTTTCTTTGGTATATGTATGAAATTCTCTCTAGGGGATAAAACAATCACTGCTTGTTTTATGTTACTCATAATCCTTTGCACAGTGTTACACATTAGTCACTGAATGTATTTGTTGACTTAAATTTCTTGATTTTCTTTAAGCATTAATAGAAGGAGTTTGTATTTCCTGAAGTTTTATGTAAATATAATCATGTAACTCTTTATACTTGTCTTTATTCTTGCACTTTGCATAATTATTTTGACATTCAACCATACTAATGCAGTATTGCTGGGTAATGCTTGCCTATGTGTACCACAGTTTGTTTCTCCACTCACCTCAAAGTTGTTCCAAACACTTTTATAAAAGCCTTTATATGGATATATGCTTTTATTTCTCTTGGACAAATACTTATAAATATAATGGCCAGATCATATGGTAAGCAGATAGGACTCGAAGGTTTTTGTGTTTTTATGTGGAAAGCCAGTTGTTCCAGGATCATTTGTTAAGACTGTCTTTTTCTTGACTTAATTGACTAAATTTTTGTAAAAAAGCAGTTGACCTTATATATTTGGATCTATATCTGAAAGCTGTCTTTTGCATAGTGGGGTTTTGCTTGTGTTTTGATATTAATGCCTCACAGTTTTGACTTACATAGCATTTAAAGTATTTTTAGTGACACATAGTAGTTATATGTATTTATGGGATATGGTGTGAACAGTATAAGTCCTCCAACTTCATTCTTTTCCAAATTTGTTTCGTGGTGGTACTGGGGATTGAGCCTTTGCATT
Organism: Dinomys branickii; assembly: GCA_004027595.1. Taxonomy (NCBI): domain Eukaryota; kingdom Metazoa; phylum Chordata; class Mammalia; order Rodentia; family Dinomyidae; genus Dinomys; species Dinomys branickii. The sequence goes on from PVLD010018792.1 coordinate 28,118, forward strand.
GAGCTATATCCCTTGCTCTTTTGTTTTTTCTTTCTTTCTTCTTTTTTTTTTTTCATTTTGAATTAAGGTCTAATTAAGTTGCTAAATTGCCCAGGCTTGGCTCAGACTTGCAATTCTCCTGCCCCAACCTCCCAGTGTGCTCGGGTTACAGGTTTGTATGTTTGGATATTTGTATGATATGTAGGAACGAGCAAAGACTAAAATCTGGGACTGTCTAGGATCCTCTGTTAAAACTGTGTAAAATATTTAGGATTTGGCTCTAGAGCATGGTGACTCTAGAAATGGAAAAGAATGATTAAGATAAACAAATGAAGAAAATCAGCAAGATTAATAATCTGTTACAAATAGGAGTTGGGGATGAATTGTATACTAAGAAATAAGGCAAAGATAGTAGTTACTGAAGTTTTTAAAAGAAACCATGTAGAAACTTGAAGCTAACAAGTTTATCATGTTGATATAGGGGAGAAAAGGTAATATTTTTTCCTCAGCCATCCAAGGTTTATGGTTGAGCACCCATAATGAAAGACATATTATTAAGAAAAAAACATACATTTTTTTTTGGGGGGGGGTACTGGGGATCGAACTCAGGACCCTGCGCTTGCTAGGCAAGCGCTTATTCCACTGAGCTATATCCCCAGCCCCCAAAACATACATTTTTAAATAACATTTTATACAACATGGGATCCTTCAGAAATGAAGGCCTCAAGAAACGTAGAAACTCATGTGTTTTTGTACTGTTATGTGGAAGTATGACTGGTAGACAAAAGGGTTGAATCTAATGACAGTAAACTGGGGTGCTGGGGTGAACTTGGAAGGCCTGTTTGCATAGTGTTATGATTTGGATAAAAATACCCCTCAAAGGGGTTGTGTGTTTAGAGGTGGGGCTTTGGAAGGTGGTTAGGTCATGGTGGTGTTGACTGAAAAAGCTGCAAGGCAGTAGGATGGGATTGGAGGAGATTGTCACTGGGGGTGTGAGCTGAAAGGATATATTGTCTCTGGTCCCTTCCCCTGCGCTTGGCTTTCGCACTCTCCCTTCCTGACTTCTCTGATGTGAGCAGTTCCCCTTCACCCCACATTTCCTCATGTTGTGTGTGCCTTGGAGCCAGCCAGCCACTCTGAGCCACCTATTTCAGAGGTTCTGAAGCTTGTAAAGCCATGACTGAAAATTTAAAAAAATATGTGTGTTAGACATTTTGTCCCAGAAATGGAAATCAAATACACTGAATCTTCTTGGTGTCTAGCTTTCCTGGTGATAGGCGAGGGACCCTTTAGGAATGAAGGTTTTAAGATATACTTCAAAAGAAGGTCAGGTGATTCTTTTATTAAGAAAGAATGTTTCAAGGAGGAATGGCAGGAGAAGGTCATTGAGATGTTGCTTCAACTCTTTTCTTAATTGCCAAGGTACCATATTTTGGGATAGCGTGTCATTGAGCCCCATCATTGAGCTTCGTTGAATCCTAGGACATGTGAGTGGAGCTGGAGGTATAAGGTAGGAGAGAGGTTAGGAACTAGAGAATAAATTTTGTGTCATTCAGATAAAAGTAATAAATAAAGCTATAAGAGAGAGTTTGACTTTTTGTTTATAGAGATGGAACAGTGGGCTGGAAACTCCACACTGAGTCAGGGAAGGGCACAAGAGAGCGCGAAGGCTTAGAGCTGCGAGGTGACGGGAGGTGATGATGGTTTTGTGATGCTAAGAAAACGTTTTAAGAAAAGAGAAAAGCTTATTTAAAAATAATATTCAAAAGGATTATGTACAAAAATTAAGTCATTAACTTTTCTTTATGTTTCCTAACATGTAGCATAGTTTATAAACATATTAAATCCTTGGAAAATCGTTGTCCATTATTTTCTCAATTATAAGCTTAATCAAGATTGAAATGTTTAGTGTTGTGTTCTCTGTACTCGTTTTCCTGTTGTTGGACACAGTACTTTAAATCTTCAGTTTAAATGAGAGGTTTAATTTAGCTCATGGCTTCAGGAGATTCAGTCCATGGTCAGCAGGCTCCAAGGCAGAAGCATCATGATGGAATGGTGTGGCAGAGGAGAGATACTCAGTGTGTGGTGGTCAGGAAGCAGAGCAGGGGAGAACAGTTTCAGAGAGAAAGGAGTGACAGACCAGACATGGACTCCAAGGTCATGCCTCTGTGGCCCACCTAGACACACCCGTAAGTGTGTTCCATCCATATACCAGGAACAACCCAATGCCAATCCAGTTGACACTGCACTCTGTCCCATTCTACCCCTTGTCGTTAGATAGATACCCTTAAAACATAATTAATAGCCAAATAAAGACAATAGAAAGCTCATAATTCTGCCTGATATGATACTTCTGTCCTGCATATAACCAGAAATGGAATAATTCCTTCCCCAAAGTCTCAACAGTTCCAGCACTTTTCAAAAGTCCAAGTCAAAATCTCTTTCTGAGATGTAAGGCAAACTCTTAGGTGTGAATCTCTATAAGAAAAAAAAAGTTATGTAATCCCGAGAGACAATGGTACAGGGTACACATTCCTATTCCAAAAGGGAAGAATAGAAGGATAGAAAAGAATTGGATCAAAGCAAGACTGAAACCCAGCAGGGCAGACATTAAGTCCTATAAATCTGTATATGGTATCCAGGGCACAGGACTGTGAGATGTGAGTTACAGAGGGCTTGAGTGTCTCCAGCCTTGTGGTTTTACTGGTTGCAGCCCCTAGGGCCACTCTCTAGAAATGGTTCCATGCATGGCCTGCAGCTTTTCTTGGCATATATTCCATATTCCAAGTGTCTCTATTATACCTTCAACTTATTTCACAGGTTCATGCACTGGCCCCTCAGGTGCTATTTCCCTGTCCTTCCAGACCTTGCATTGAGGTCTGAGTGAAAGCTACCCTGACTCTACAACGCTTGCATTTTGCAAGCTAGTAAACCCAGCATCATGTAAATGATGAGGCCTGCAGTCAGCATGAGCACTCTCCAAGCCCCCTTAGGTAATAACTGCAGTGTCCTCTTAAGTGTCTGGATGGCTGAGCATAGTGATATGAATCCCAGGAAACCAATGGCCTTGGAGGCTCTTCTCTAGTAGGAGTGCCAGGGACTGTCTTCTCAAATGAAAGGTTTATACTTTTGCACCCTTCAGCCTACAGTGGGTGGGGTTTTGTTGATTATTGAGGTTTCTTTAAGGCATCTTTCTTATCCCTTTACACAGTACTTGGTTTCTTCTTAATGGTGCTGATCTCTTCATTTGCTTTGGATTCTCATTACAAATCTTGACTAAAAGCAGACAGCAGCATCCATGTTGGGCCAGCTTGGATTTCCTTCATTAGATTAATTAGGCCACTACCCTTACTCTCAGTTTTCTGCAGTTTCATGACATAGGCAAGATGTAGACAGATTTTTTGCCAGTATAACATACATGGCCTCTACTATGCCAGTGAAGTCTTTTTTTTCCCATCTGAAACCTCCTGAGTCTGGCCTTTACTGTTCAGCATTTATCAGCGTTCTGGTCTTCTGAGCTCCTATCAGGATCACCCATCAGGCACTGGTGATAATATTCTAAGGCTCTGTAGCTGGCATCCCCTAACTATGCCAAATGCCTCCTACAACCATTTCCAAAAACTTTATCAGGTGATAATATTCTAAGGCTCTGTAGCTGGCATCCCCTAACTATGCCAAATGCCTCCTACAACCATTTCCAAAAACTTAATAACCACAAAGCATAGTAACAGCAACAACACAACCTTTTTTATTAGCTTTCCCGCAATACCTTTACACACAATTTAAAGGAGAGTTTTAATTTATCTCACGTTTTAGGGGATTCAGTACATAGTCAGCAGGCACCAAGGCAGGTACATCATGTTGGGAGGCTGTGGTACAGCAAAGATGCTTAGTTCGTCGTGACAAGGAAGCAGAGCAGGGGAGTACTGCCAAAGAGGAGAGTGTGAGAGACCAGACCCAGGCCACACCTCCATGACTCACTCGGAAGTGTGCTGTACTAATCTTATAGGTGGATCCCCAAACCAATCAAATTGACACTCCACTCTGTTACATTATCAATTATTTTTAATTGGTAAGAAAGGAATAAAGAGTTATTTTCTTAGTTTGTAAACCATGTGCCAATATTCTCATGTATAGGAATCACCAGTGTTACAAATTTTTGCCTGGATGATAAAAATTATTTTGCATCATTAAAAAAAGTCATGTGCAAGTGAAAGGGATAGTATACTTTATAGTTTATGAAGTAGCTTTGCTTATCTGATCATTGGTTTTATGCCCTTAAGTTTCCAAGTAGATTACTGTACATGGCACCTACCGCTCCAATACTTGGTTTTGATCTTTACTGTTTTCTAACCCAGTTTTGTTGAATCTCTGCTCTAAAAATATTTTCCGAGATAATTGGTTTAATTTGAAGAGTCTTACCACAAGGTGTCATTGTAACCTATAAAAAGAATTTCCATGTAAACACGTGCAGCTTCAATTATACAATTTTTAGATTTCCCTGTTTAAAATGTTTTTGTTTCTTATTTTTTCAATTATTTATTGATAATATTGTATCTTTTGTTTTAAAGGAAACTATACAGTAGCTCAAAATTTTGAGTTCTCATCTTTTTGCACAAACATATGTCTTCCACCCACAAATTTCTTACCATTATGTTGCTATAGAGATTTGTTTGAAGGAAAGAATGAGGAGGAGCAGCAGCATGTGGACATTTAAGGAACAAACTCTTTATTTTGTCTTTGTTCCTCACAGAGTCGGCTTTAGCATTTGCCCCTATGCTTATGAAAACCCTGTGAAGAAAGGTGGATATTCTGAGTATCTTACAGTGGTGCCGTTTACATTTTATTGAAAAGCTTTTGCAAAAGTTGCTGTGCTTGGTTTTTCATTCCTGTGTAGGATTAGCACCTGAAGTGATTGTAGTCTTTGAAACACCTTTCTTTTACTTTAGCTGGATTCCATTTTTGTATTTTGGGGTTTTTTACTGTTCTGTTTTCTTGGTTGGCCTTTTAATTAGGGACATGAAAAGTTTTTGGCTTTTGTGAGGAGAGAGGTACTGCTGTGTATGGCTCCACCTTCTCCTGCCTCCAAATTCAAGACTGTTTCCTCTTGACTGCCTGCTGCCCGCTTCCTTATTCAGGCCTTCTGCATTGCTTTCTTGGCGTTTTCACTCTCTCCCCACTCTTCCCCCAAACCTGTTCTCCGTGTCTTGGATAACTGGGTTACTTTTCTAAAGTGCAAATCTAATGCCACCCTTTATTGTTCCTCCTTAATCCAGAGGTTTAAAATCTGTCAGTGGCTCTCCAATACCCAAGAATAGGCTACATATGACTATCTTACCTTTCTTCTTGCTGAGACAACATACCTGGCGCCCAAAGTTAAAGGAGGAAGGGTTTGTTTAATCTGTAGAGGTTTGAGTCCGTAACTGGCTGGTTCCAAGGCAGCAGGGAACAGTTCATGGTGGTAAAAGACAGGAAAAGCAACAAGAGAGTGAGACAAGCCTCTTTCTGTCCCTTACACTGTATCCAGTCTGCTGGGATTATGGTGGTGCCAGTCCTGTCAGCTACTGATCCAGCAGTCACCCACCCTCAATCCCAGCACCTTTAGTTTCAGCATTGCACAATGAATCAATCACACACTGCAGATTCAGCCACCTCTGAAAAAACCCTCTGATCACATGAGGCTTAGGGGGATGTCTAGACACTATTGTAAACAGTGGCCTTTAAGGCCCGCCTTTCTTCTCCAGGTTCCACCCCGTGATGATCTTTTCTCGTCTCCATAGTTTCCCTACATCTCCCTGACTTTAGCTTGGAGCAGTGATGGCAAACCTTTGCAAGCTCTCAGTGATACAAATGCCGAGCTGTGGCCCCCGTGCCATGTGTCCGCCAGCACTGGCTTGGAGTTGCTTTCTGTGTGAAGTCTTCCTCGGTAACTTCATTAGCAGAGTAAGGGTTCTTTCTTCTTTGTCCCTGTACCTCCTGTAACTATATTACAATATTTATTATTTTAAGCCTTGTGAATTTTTTTTTATTTTGAAAGGTTAACATATACAAATAGTAGAAAATTTTAATAAACAAAGGAATGAATTAGTAGCTAGTACATTTTTTTCTCATCTTATTCAGTCAGCATTATTGACTAACGTGTATTAGTTAGCTTTCCAGCCCTGTGATGAAATACCTGAGATAATTAACTTATAAAGAGGTTTATTTTGGTTCATAGTTTTGAAGTGCTAGTCCAAGGTGGGGCCTACCTTTTGCTTTAGGTTTTTGCTGGACATGCTGGATGGAATGGTGGAGAGTACTAACTCTTCCCATAAGCCTTGAAGCAGAAAAATAAGAAAGGACTAGGACCCACGGTGTCTTTGGGGACAGGCCCTCAATGACACAGGGACTCCCATGAGACCCTTCTTTTTAAAGGCCCAGGGCCCCTCCCAATAGTGGTATCAGGCATCAAACCTTTTACACAGGAACCTTTGGGGGACATTCAGTATCACTAAACTACAGTAACGTGTTCCACTGACCACTGTGAACTCTTTGAGGACAAACATTTTTCTTTATGTGTGTATCTGTATCCCCATACACAGCAAAGTGTGTGGCCCTTAGAAAATATCTGTTGTTTTATGAATACAGGCAAGCCCTTCCTTGGTTAGAAGTCTGCTTGGCTTGACAGTCTGCTTATTTCTTTGGATCCCTTAGACATCTCTTATTATTGGTAGACTATTTGGTAAATAATGGTATACTAGTTGGTAAATACTGGTTAATTACTTAAGATGAAAGGTTTTTAAATTAACCTGTATTTCTTGGGGATGACTTACGTTTCTCATTTCAGGCTATCTTTCTGACAGATTCTAAAAGATGAAAAAGGAATGTTTATTATAGTAAAAAATACCATTTTTTCTTATGTTTTCAGAATAAGGCATATGCTTCATGGAAATAAAATTATATCAGGTTTTGTTTATTTATTTATTTTTATATATCAGGTTTTATTTAAAAACAAATAATTTTCAGGATGTGAGCTTTCTTTTCTGAAGTACAAGTCTAATCTTACCTTATACTGTTCCTCATCAGTCCACAAGTTTAAGCCATCAGTGGTTCTCCGATAACCAAGAATAAAACTGCATGGCTTTCAAGGCCCAGGCTTTCCTCTCCAAAGGTTAGTACAGTCTTCAGTAGATAAGGAGCTCTATGTAGTCTTTTCTATGTAGAGAGCAATGCAGGGCTGTGAGCAAAATAGACTCTGCAGCTCACATAACGGTACTCAGTGCTCCTGAGTCCCCATGTTACATGTCGCAGAGCCTGCACTAGGAAACATTAAAATGGATCTGAAGTATGATTTGGCAAGAGTTATCTTTGCCATTCAGATCACAACTTTTCAAACATTTTAATAATTTATTACAGCTAAGCATTTGAAGTAGACTGGTTAGTATATCCTCTTTTCCAGAATTCTTTTATGGGAATTAAGCTGTGCAGAGGCAAACAGTAAGATTATAAGAATAACATTTTAATTCTTAGTGCTTGGTGGTTGATTGCCAGCCACTCTAATACGTATCTTCCTCCCCACCCCTTTCTTTGTAAGTCACGATTATGGAGCCTGGCACCTTACCAGGGCTTTAAAGGCTCTCCTTCCAGCTGCACTTCAGGTTCTGGCAGGGTGACAAGATGTGACATACGTTTGTACACAAGACATCCTGGTGTGGCCATCCAAAAGCCTGTTGGATGACTACTGTAGCATTCTCTGGATTTTTAAGAAATGCATTTTCAATGTTTTGTTTATTAGCGAAGTAAATGCCTGATGTAGGTTATCTGTAAACTGTTAATGTTTTTAAAAACAACATTCACTTTAGGGGCATGTAGTGCTTAAAGCATTGTTTTGAAATGTTCAAAAGCATAGCATGTGCTTTTTAATGAAATGTGTTTTGGAAGCTTACCATGAGCATCAGCAGCTGTGCTTTTTGAATATTTTGAATTACCATACTTTTGGGCAGACACTGTACCACTTATTGCTTAAGAAATTCAGTGTCTTACAGAAGAAACTGTCATATCTAGGTCTGTAATGCTAGTCAAAAGCAGAAGGAGGAAGGGCATGTAGTTTGTGATTATGTGACTGTAATAATTTTAAAGGAAGGAAGGGGAATAATTTGGATAAGGAGTTGTGTTAGTCTTTTTAAAACTGCCTTTTGGAGATTAGCCCAAGTATTCATTGATTAAGAGGCTATTTTTTTACTATGGTTTGAATTACATACTTTAAAAAATTGCAAACTTATTTATATATGATAAAGTATGCAATAGAAATTGTTTCTTTTGTATATTTTGAATGTCTAGTACATATTTAGGTGTCTTGTGGGTAACTGGTGGCTGTGTATTGAGCATTTGAAATTAGAAAAGTCTGACTATGGTAGCAGTTTAAAATTGTGGTAGAGATTTTGAGTTTGGGTAAAATTTATTATTTTTCAGTAAAAGCAAATAGTGTATTAGTGATCTGTGCCCAATGTAGCAAATTACCATTTGCAGAATAATAATACCCACAGAATATTTTTCTGCAGTTTTAGAGACTAGAAGTCTGAAATCAAGTTGTTGGCAGGGCCAGAATCCTTGCAAAGGCTTTATGGGAGAATTCTTTATTTATGTTCTCCAGTTCTTTGCAGCTCGAGGCATTTCTTAGTTAATGGCTATATCTTTCCGTTCCTCCTGCCTCTTCTTCTCCAGTCCCACAACTCCCTCTTTTTTCTTTAGAAGCATACATACAAGCTACTGTACTTAGGACCAACCCTTACAATCTGGAGTATGGTCCTCCTGTTAGAATCCTTCATCACATATTTTACTATTTAAGGTAATATTCTTTTTTTTGTTGTTTTTTTGTTTTTTTTTTGCGGTACTGGGGATCGAACTCAGGACCCTGCGCTTGCTAGGCAAGCGCTTATTCCACTGAGCTATATCCCCAGCCCCTTTAAGGTAATATTCTTAGGAGCTAGAGAAGTGGCATAGCTTTGGGGAGCTTGCCTTTAGCCCATAATACTCTTGAAGCCAGTGTTTCTCAATATGGATGAAAAATGAACAAGGCTAAAACAGCATTAGGTTGAACAATATCCTGTAAATCTCTTGGTGTGCTACTCACATTTCAGTTGGATGTATACCAAGGAGAGGGATCACTAAATTATAGTATATGCGTTTCTTTGATTTTTGTGGGTAATGTTAGTTTTTTTCCAAAGTGGACACACTAATATGCACTTATCTTCGCTACATTTCCTTTTGTTTTTCTCGTTGTGATTTTAATCTTATAAAGAATTTCTACACATTAATAAGAAAACAAGTCAAGAGAAAAAATTGAGCAAAAGAGTCACATAGACATTTCATAAAAGAGAATAACTAGTCAGTAATAAACAAAGAAAAGGTGCTTAATCATTAGTTAAAAGGGAATTACTTTTTAGCCTTTTGAATATACTCTTTTCCAGTTCCTTGAATTATTGAAGATATTGTCCCATGTTTTAGTAACATTGTTTTATTTCTTTTTATGTTTAGATTTTCAGTCCAACTAGAATTTGTAATGTAAAAGCCTGAATTTCTTTTTTTTCATAAAATAATCTGGTTATTCCAGCACTGCTTTTTGAAGAAACGTTTTTTTCTACTGTTTAGCAAAACTACTTTTGTTTTAAATAGTGTATCTTGGATGAGTGACTCTTTCTGGGATATATTTTGTTCTGTTATCTCTTTGTTTATAATTAAGTTAATAACATACCATATCATCTTATAGTAGATTTATAAGTCTTGAAATACAGTAGATAAAAATCTTCCCATCTTTTTTTTTTTATTTTAGAAACATAAAAGTACAAAAACATATTGACAAACAGACACCCATTATCATAGAAAATAGTACAATCACAACTAATCTATAGACAAGGTGATATGGTCTCAACAGTAGTTGTTGCTTTATCCATTGATATCTTCAAATTGTAGATGTATGGACCCATATACAGACATGCAAATTTAGTCAGA
>PVLD010018793.1:0-38083 GCA_004027595.1 Dinomys branickii
ACTGTCTGACTAAATTTGCATGTCTGTATATGGGTCCATACATCTACAATTCGAAGATATCAATGGATAAAACAACAACTACTGTTGAGACCATATCACCTTGTCTATAGATTAGTTGTGATTGTACTATTTTCTATAATAATGGGTGTCTGTTTGTCAATATGTTTTTGTACTTTTATGTTTCTAAAATAAAAAAAAATAAAAAAAAAACTTTTATTGGTTAGTTTGTTAGCTTAGTTCATACTAGTTATTTTAGTTTATTTTGTTTTAGTTGGTTAGTAATAAAACTTTATTTCAGTTTAGCTTAGTTTTAAATTTTTAAAACTTTAATTTGTTAGTTTAGTTAGTACATGTGTGGAGTACATAATATTTACACTCCTTGTGGGAAGTCGGTGCATGGACATAACACGCATTACCTCCTTTTCTTCCCCTTTCCTTTCCTTCCCTCCCTCCCCGGCCCCATCCCTAGTCCATCCCCATCCCCATCCCCATTCCCATCCCCATCTCCGTCCCCATCTTCTGAGCCCTTTCCTTTTTTTTTTGTACATGTTTGCAGTGCATAATGCTTACATTCCTTGTGTGCAGTTGGTACATATACATAACATATCTCAATTCTTTTTTTAAAAAATCCCCATCCCCTCTCCCTCCATCTCTTGATTTCCTCCCCCTTTAAGAAATATATCTCTCTCTCATGTTTTATTGCATTCCCTCTGCTAAAATGGGTAAGTGGCCACTCTCACTGTTGGAGACAGCCTGGGACTCCCCTCCCACTCCCACTGGCAGTTACAGTACACCCGGCCCTTGCTGGAAGAGTAGGGTTTAAGGAGAGGTTGCATTCCATGCATTATTAGTGAGGGAGGACAGAGGAAAATGATGGAGGATGGAGAAAAAGAGATGTTTCCCTCTTCAGTGAGTAGCAAGTCTTGGTTTAAGATCCAGGAACCCATGTCCTGCGTGTCATAGTACATTTGTCTTATTTTAGTAACAGATCTGCATCATGGATTGTGGCACCCCCTGCTACAATGTGGGCAGTCTACACACTTCCCCCATTATTTCTATAGGTATCAGACCTGTACAGTGGTAAAAGATTTTCCATCTTCCTCCTAATGATGTCTATCTGATATTAACAGGCATTATTTAATGCATTATACACACACATCATTAGCAGTATCACACCCCATGAACATATTACTAGATTTTTATCATATTAATACAGTAAACATTAGAGCCCACAAGACAAACACAAATTATGAAGCCTAATAATTTGGCTGCAATCTAAAGTAATAAAAGTCTGGTTGAAGCACTATAGCATCTTGTATTGATAACTGTGTGTAAGTGGATAAGAAATGACCAAATTGAAAATCCCCAATGTAATTCTTGTTGGTGACACGGAGATAAAAATGAAAGGGACAGTTAACATAAGACACCCTTATTAATTAGCTACTATTATGTTGATTTTAAGTGTTTAAAACAGTTGATAATATTAACTCACTGAATTCTCAGAATAACCTGAGAATTATAATCTTCATTTTAGGTTAGTATTTCAAGGGACAGTTTAGTAAGTAATCTTGATTAGAAACCATGCTACAATGGGCCATATACAAATCTGTTAACAACAGCATAACACTTTGAAATAAATGAGTAAGCAGTACTCCTTCAGGCTGGTGTCTTTCACTGGTTAAATGAATGAAGAAACAAAAAAAACCCACATGGGTAAATGAAAGGCAGTGGCCAAATTTGCAAGGATTTATCAGGATTTTGAGATACGAGTTGCACTAATACATATATCAATCATGTGGGAAAAGGTAGGAACATAAGTATGAGAGGTTAGATATGTATTCTAAAGATTAAACCTGGCTTAATTCAGAAATAGATTTTCATGTAGTATATTTTAAAACAAATAGAATTATAAGATAAAGATTTTGCCAACAGAAAACACATGTATATTATTTAAAACCACCACTTGGAATTATTTAAAACCATTATTCAGAAGCAATGCAAAAGGACAAAAAGCAAGCAGAAACATGAGTATTTACTCTCGAAATACTTCTGAGTCAACTAAGACATGCAGGTTCATTCCCTCTTTTGTTTTCTTTCTGCCTGGAGTCACTCTCCCGCTGCTCCTACACTGACGGTAGAAAACTACAGCTCTACTGGCTCGACGTGGCAGGTGACGGAGTTCAGGGCAGGAAGACAGCTGAATATTTAAGGAGTTAATTCTAGAAGCAAGGGATGCTTGGTGGGAGTCAGACCCAAATGTGAACTTAAACCCTGCTCAAATCCCTTGCAGAATGGTGAACTATGCACGAGTGTGGGAGAACCCAGGCATCCTGACACTGAAGAAGGAAAAACAATGAAGTCTAGTAAAACTGACAGTTTGTTGTGCCTTTCTGGCTTGATCGCTCACATTTGTAGTTGCAAAGGGAGACCTTACTGCTTTAAATATCTGTGATCAGAGCTTGCAGTTGGCAGAGAGTACCTGGAAATTTAGTGAGGCACAGAAACAAGAACATGACACAGAAGGCAAAGTGACATATACATTAGTTAGCTTGATTGGGGCAGTCATTTCCCAATGTGGTGTACATCTCAGTATCACACCGTGTACGTGTGGGAGGGGAGCTGCTGGGCACTGCAGCCAGGTCGTGGCAGTGAACTACATTCCCAGCCTATTTTTATTTTTTTTGTGTGTTTATTTGTTTTTATTTTGATACTGGTTTTTGCTAAGGCAGTAAATTGCCAAGGAGGGGCTTGAACTTGCAATTCTCCTTTCTCAGCTTCCCAGAGTGATGGGTTTACAGGAATGAACCTCCACTCCTGGTTGCATTGTATCCCTTCAATGTGTGCAATTTGAAGAATCAATTAAATACCTCAATAAAGCTGATAAAAAAGATTAAAAGCAATATGTATTAATTTTCTGTGCAGATTTAACAAATTATGAGAAATGTGTTCACTTTTATAAAATATTTATTTTCCCATTGCTCCAAAGGCTAGAGGTTCAACTTTAGTTTTGCTGGGAAAAAGGAAGGAGTCGTCAGGGTGATACTTCCTCCCAAGTCTTGAGAGGATGGTGTCCTTTGCCTCTTCAGCTTCTGTGTATCCATTTTCCTCCTCAAGTTTCCAAATTATCTTTCTAATTTAAACTTCATTTTCTATGCCTACTGCACAGCTGGCCATTCATTTCACTCTTGGGATAGTTTAAGTCTTTCTTAGATTCTATGTCATTTTCTTTTTATGGATATGGCTTTCATTCTGCAATAGTTCATCCTAAATGAGTTTTAGACACAAAGAGGATAAATTTAGGAGCTTTTATGTTTCTGAAGTGTTATTTTTATCTTCACATTTATTTGCAGTTTGGCTGGGTGGGAAATCTGGGGTCAAATTCATTCAGTCTTATATTTGTGAAGCCGTGGCCCTTAGGACTCCATCCTTCTTTGTTCCTCATGTTGTTGATGAGAAGTCAGGTGTATCCCACTGTCTTGGTTACATTTCTCTCATTGCTGAGACAAAATACCCAACACCCAAAGTGAAGGAAGGAAAGGTTTATTTAGCTTACAGTTTGTGGAGGTCTCAGTCCATATTTGGTTGGTTCTGAGGCAGAGTGGCACATGGCAGAGGGCAAATGTTCATGGCAGCAGAGCATAGCAAAAACAACCAGCAAAAGGGAGGAATGGCCTCAGGAAGGAAGCAGGCAGCCTCTTTCTCTCCCTTACATATATAAACTGTTCCCCCTAGGGTATAGCTCTCGCACACATAAACCCAGCAAACCATCTGCCCTAGGGCAGGTATAGCTCTCACACCCATAGTCCCAGCATTGGATCATGGATCAGTCATAAACTCTAAAAGCCACCAAATAACTGCATGAGGATTTGGGGGGGGACATATGGACACAAACCATAACACCCACCATGGATGACCCTTTTCCATTATCAGTTTTTTTCTAGATCAGCTTTGGTGCTTACCTAACTGTTTCCTCCACAACCAACTCCACACATAAAGCCTCTCCCATGCTCAGCATATCTCCTCTATGGCCTTCTCTCAGTGTGCACTCTCTTTATATAATAACAGCACACAGCCCCGCCTCCCTATCTTAGAAATTCGTGCAAATGTATTTCACTGATAGAAATCTATTTTGCGTTAATCAATGCCATATGTTATATATATATTAGAAACTGGATTTTTAGTCACTGTAGTTTGGGTGGTGGAAAAAGCATAATACATTGTATGTTTTATCTTCATCAATAAACAGTATTGTTGCTATCTACAGATCTTCAGTAAAGGAAACATCACATATCCTTGAAACAGGTGGATACAATTAGAAGTTATGACAGGATGGGAGAATGAAATAAGGAAGATGAAATTATCATTGGTAATATTTTCTTAATAGATAACAATATGAAATTAGACATCTAAAACTCTAAGTTTTAATAAATATGTTTTTTTGTTTTTGTTTTTTTGGCTAATGAGAAAACAAACACACTTTTATGATCACCATTCCTTGACTATAGTTTTGTACCCTTGTACTACTTGAGGTCTCCTTAGGTTATAAAGAATGGATTTTAATCCAGTTATGCTCATAGGAAGTGAAATTTTCAAAACAGATTTTATAGTATATCAGGAAACCCGAAAGAAGGCTACATGGCCAACATGAACAGACATCAGAGGGGCTCCAAATGACCTAAGAAGAAAGCGTTCAGCAATTTTTCAGGGCAGGAAGTGGGGTTATTGATTCCCATTCACTCTTTTTGTTCCAAATTATTGAAGAAAACAACTGATTGCCTCAAATTTTGTTAGGGTAGGGTTAAATAATAGAAGCAGAGCTGAGGATCCACCCTGACAACGTTCGACAGGTATAAAGTAGAAATGCTTGTGTTTGTGTGGTAAATAGGCTCTAATTTCGCTCAGATGAACAAGATTTCAGGGTGCAATGTCCTAGTGAAACTCATTAACCACTGGACCTCGAGGTTATAGAGCATTCCTATAATAACATTTCCTTGCAGCTGTCACTAAGAACAAAAATTTAAGTTGTATTATGCCCATACATTTATATCTCTTTCGAGTAAACACAGAAAACATGATAGACTTGGAAGCAAAAAAGAAAAGCAAGAAAATCTGTGGCCCAATGAAGGAAACGAATAAATGATTAACTGTATGCATTTTTTCCAAATAAGCCAGTTGACTCTAAAAGTCAATTGATAGTAACTTTTCACTTACAAATTAATACACAGTTTTAAACTAGAGATTATGACATTCACACTTAAAATAATAGAATTGTATAACAAAAAGATAGTACCAGAAAATTGCCTCATTTTGTAGGCAAGATAACAATCTCAGAGAAGATAAAGGGTTTTCTAAAAGTAAAGAGTTTGCAATTTCAAGAGGAAGACTCCAATCCAGACCTCATGACCCCAAATTCGGAGCTTTTTTGAAATAGTTTCTAAAATGATATTGCAATGTTCCAAGAAGCCTTTGTTCTGTTGGTTGTTAGAATCTTTTGGTAACATTAACTGGGGTTATTCCACTGGAAACACTTTCTGCTGTGATCTGTAAAATTTAGTATTTTTCAACAAACTTATTCTGTTTTATTTTAGAATTAGTATTTGACTGGAAATGTGAAAGTTGTCAGTGATATCATTTTATTTATTTTCAAAAACATTTAATGAAACTATTTTGAGAAAATTTTTCTTTGAGATTTTAATTAATAATTAATCTTAATATATTTTCTTATGACTTCTGAATATTTAGTGGGAGTTGACCTAAGTGTTGGTAATTATTTTGTTATTCAAATTTTAATCTGACTGCTTATTGAGTAGCAAGTTAGAACTGATTTTTAAAATCTTGGAATATAAAACTAAGTAATGCATGGCTTTTATTTTGAGAAATTTAGAGTATAACAAGAAGACAGAAGTTAAATATGTATAATTAATGTAATAAGTAGTATAGTATGGAGAAGAATCAGAGTGCTAAAACAGAGAGTTAATGTCCCAAGGAGTGTCTGTATGTGAACAATTACAGTTCCCTTACTCAAGGATTTCACAATTTAGGGCTTCAATGTTTTTTAATAACCAATGGGGCAAATGCCCTATGGACTACAATCTATATGATTATGTTAATGAAAATGGTGATTAATAAACATTTGATTTTACTAGTTTTTTCCAAGTAAGAAACCAAAAACCAAAATAATCAGATGCAATTTTCCCCCATTTCTAATATGGCAATAAAGATATCAACAATACAGCATAGAAAGTTGCAAATTTTACAAAGACAATGCAGGCAATCCTGTGCATATTTAGAGGTGAGACAGATCTTTTCTAAGTATGAAGAATACATTCCATAGCATACCTGATAGTTTCGTGTAGTACGATTAAAATGTGAGAAACTTACCAAGGTGTCAGCATTAAGGACATTGCTGAAAAAGTGAATGTGATCAGCTTGCTTAGTGATTAATTTTAAGTCATGAAGAGATTAGCCAGTTCTATCTGGTATGGCATAAGGAAAAGTGGCATAAAATGAGGTTAAAAAAGCAAACTTGAAACCAAACTAGTCATTAAAAGGTACAGTACTGATTTACCAGTTTACCAAGTTAGTCATTAAAAGCCATGTGCTGATAATTTGGAAACAACTATGGTGTCTGAACTATAAACTGGTAAGATTTTTCTTGTGTTTCTGAAAAATTAATCCATGAGTCTCAGTCTAGATTGGAAATGAGAAATCCTTGAGGGTAAAAAGGTCAATAAGACAATTATTCCAACAACCTAGGGACTGAAGACCTAGAGTAAGCCTTGAAAGAGATTGCTGGGAAAGGTTATGCAAGATATGAAATTGTTTTCACATAAAGTATATGTACCCCATACATTCTTTACATATTAGTGCATATTTTACACATACACACACACACACACACATAAAAACACATGATAAATGCTTTAATAAAGTAAAACATATCTTAGCAAAAGTTACCCAGATGTCATGCATTTTAGAAAAAATGAAGAAGAGCTCTGAATGGATTGATGTGATGTATTTAATTTTTCTTTATAAGTAAAGGTGGACTGGAAATTAGAAATGGGAAGATAAATCATAAGCAAAACATAACTGAGTAAAGTGTGAGGAGAAGTTATCCAAGAAAGAATTATTTATCAAAGAGACCTATGGTCCCAATGAAGGAGGAATGTTAAGGAGATGATTTATGACACTATGAAAGATTTTTGGGCAGAAGGAGAATACTTCCTCCTCCTAACTGTAGACCCCATTGTCAAAGTTCTGTGTCAGTTTTCCCATTTTTAAGATGGGTATAATATTATCTACTGGTCATTGCTAGTGCCTGAGAAGGTGAGTAGCTTATATCCTAGCCTTTCATATGCCTTTCCTAAATAATACTTAAATGTTTAGGAAGTAGCCCACAATGGAAAGTGCCGTCTAAATTGCAAAAAACAGAGAATTCCAATGGATAGAATAAATTAGGCAGTTTTATTTTTTGGTACCGGGAATCAAACCCAGGACCTTGTGCTTGCCAGGCAGGTACTGGATAGAATAAATTTAAAGGAAAGGAATATAGCGTATGCCATCAACAGGACACAGCCAGATTCCTAGCACATAGGAGACGATCATCACCTTCTGGAACAGAATTAAAAATAAGGGGTCTGCAGCTGACTGTACTTACGTTCCTTGAGTACACAATGTTTGGGAGGTCAATAATCCCAGTTTAAATTTAACAGGAGAAAAATAGCATTGTTTCTCTTCAAATTAACAATTGAATCAATTTATTTATGTCTAAATTAGGGAGCCATAGGTTCAACCCCATTGAATGCATCAGTTAATGAGATGTTTTGTCTTAGTGAGTTTCCCCATAAAGCAAGTTTTTGAATTTAAAGTGAGAAAGCAAATTTCCCATCGCTCCCTGAGATTTTTCCCAGAAACAAATTCTTTTAAAACTTGAACTTCTTTTGCTGTACTTGCTACACAGCTTTTTTTTTTTTTTAATTTTAAAGGGAAAAGATAACAATAAAACAGTTTCAAAACAGGTTAGTAGAAGAGTTACAATAACTAATGCATGGAGTATTGCTGTCTTCTTAGTAGTTACTCAGACTACAAGATATAGGCATGATATCGTGTCCAAACAATATTAGCATAAACTTTTGTTTTCCATGAACTAAGAGAAACTAGCTGTATAACTATCTTACCTATTTTGTGTATAAATATATTTTAATGATACTCTTTTGTGAAAATGTCCATGAATACTACAATTAGGGCAATGCATATTTGTACGTATAAAAACAGGCTTAAAAAGACAAAAAAATTAAGTGCAGTACACAGAATAGTTATGTATCTTTCTCTTATGACATTTGCTGTATAATTTGAAGAAAGTTTCTGATCTACTGTGTGCCCTGTATTGCTGTGGCTGCTTCTCACAAGAATAAACACTGCTTGGGTTTTCTACACAATTATAAGAGAATTAAACTTAACACTTCAAGGATGAGTTCAGGATCAGAATTGACCTGTCCCTGGCTAAGCAATGCTCCGAGGGCAAAACAATTATAGGTGATAACCACACACATGCATACACAGAATAATTTAAGTCATTAGTCACCACATTGGTAGAAAAAAATGCTGCTATTCTTATAGTTTTAACTGAGATTTGCAAATCAGAAGTTTCTTTAATTACAAATGAGTAAAAGAGAACTATGTATCTTAAGGGAACATAGCACATAGGTGTGTCTCACTGAGTAAAGCCAAAATATGAGAAGACAATGGAAAAATATCAAAATTCACTCACCCCAGAGAACATACCAAAAAATCAATAGTTTGTGAGAAGGTCTCTAGACACCCTTCACTCACTCTATCTCTAGAGCCACCTCTGCTTCCTTGACTGTGTTTCAGTGACCAGAAGATGAAAGACCTTGTCTTCAGAAGCCCCTTTTAACAGAATGAGAAGATATTTCTACCTGATCTCTGAGAGGGTGGCTATGCGTCATCCCTTCTTCTGGGCTACTCTGATGAATTGACTTGGCAGAAAAAAACCCTGAAGTTTAATCTCTGAAATTGTTTGCACAGCTATAAAATGAGGCTATTATCGCTTATCAAGTGTTGTGCCAATTTATGTACGTATATAAAGTATTTGTTGAAATTTTGAGGACAAAATTACATACCTAAAATGATTTGAACAAATTATGTTTGTCACCATGAAAAATTTTATATTCATAGAAGGTACAGTTGAGATAAGAAAGTTTATTTTTTTAATAAACTTCAGTGAAAGAAATGTAAAATATTGTAAAGAATATCTTGGTTGCCCAAAGATTTGGGAGGTTGATTTACAAAAATTACATACTTTGATAATAAAAATTTGATAAATATTTTGAATTCATGTAGCTTAAGAGATGGTTTAGTTACTGTTGCTTCTTATCATTTCTACAACAAGATTCAACTATACTAACTTAATTAGGGCCTTCCCAGTACAACTGATCTGAAGGTCATATTTTTACCAGGAGATTTTTATCCTTAATGTTAGTTAGCTCCCTGGTAGAGAAACAGAAGTTTCTATTATATTCTATACAATAATGGGTTCAATTTTAGTGTTAAAGTGTGAATCAAGATGTCCCACCAAAGCCTCATGTGCTTATAGCTGGGCTTTGGGGAGGCGATTGGATCAGGGGGACACTATACTTGCCAGTGCATTAGTCTATGGATGAGTTTATAGCTAAATGCGCCATGGGAAGGTGGAAGCTTGTAGGAAGACGCAGGTTACTGGGGCTGTGGCCCAAAAGATCTATCTCCTTCCTTGGGTCTTCCCACATTTCTCCACTTCCTGGCTGCCATGGGATGAGAAGCTTTGCTTATACTGTGCCCCTCTACTTTCCTGCCTTGGAGCCAGTAGACTATGCACTGAAACCTATACAAACTGTAAGCTAAAATAAACCTTTCCTCCATTAATTTGCAGGTGTTAGCATCATGTTTCAGTGATAAGGAAGTGACCAAGACATATAGGGAAAAGATAAAGCTCTTTGCAAAAGCCAAGTAGGCTTATTTTCTTCATTAGTAGTGATTTTAACTAGATTTGACATAGGAAAATAGTGGCTTGATCTAATGGGGATAGGGTTAAGAAAATGTGTATGCATACATCATACTAAGTGACTATCCCAAAGTCATCACGTGTCCACAGGTGAGGGGATTTGAAGTTTCCCAGCCCCCATTTCAATACTTAGCCTTGGACAAGACTGTCAATCTCAGGTGTAAAAGGGCATCATTGGTTAGTTTATTAAGGGACCAGGAGGCTTCTTGGGTAGTAGGACTCAGACCTGGAGAAACCCACATGAGAAAGGGTAAATCCAGGGACACTGACATCTCCTTCTGCATATCATAGTGTTTACTGGAAGATGTATGAGAGATTTTAGCATATAAAACTTGAATACCTTTGGTAGTGATTGAAAATTCGGAGAAAGGGAGCCAGATTAGGAAATGGCCTTTGGTTCTTCCTGTATTGTCCAAATCGTACGTTTTTGGGAGTCATACACTGGTGTCGTAAAATGGTTTCTTTGGCCCATTTGGCTCACATCTTGATATGAATGGTTGAAATCATGATCTTTAAAAAGAAGGCATTTTGCAATGTTATTTGGACACCAAACTACTTTTAACCTCCAAATCATTAAGTTAGACTGCACTAATACAGAAAAGCATAATAAGTCTAACATAGGAAATGCAACTTCATGTTTCTTAGTCTTTGTTTTGCATTCACTGCTAAACATCAAGCACTGGATTAGGTATTAAAATATAATCACTTCTTTTCCCACAAAATATACAACCTGGCACACAACACAGGAAAATAAACTGAAAATGCTAATGAAATTTTCGAAGTGCTATCAGGAAACAGAAGAGACCATACTAAATAAATCTGTAGATACCAATGACTTTGGAGAGTGAGTGAGACAGAAATGCTAGAGAGAGAATCCAATTATAGGAAACAGTAAATTCATAGGCATGAAGTTACAATAAGACAAAGCATTTTGTACAACTTTCAATGCATGGAACTGGAATAATGAAGACATGAAGCGAGTGGGAAGAGAAAAGCCTAGAAAGGCAGAGGTTAGTTAGAGTTTATGTCCTGCAGGACAGGAAATATGAGTCCTTTGCAAAATGCTAAGCAATAGATAGCTAGGGAGGTAATGATCTCATTTAGCAAGATCACTATTCCTAGAAATAAAGTCAATATAGTTCTTATGTGTTGACATTTTTTAAAAATTTATTTTTGTATTTAATCTGCTGGTATTTTATTTAGAGTTTTAGCATGTCGGCTTCTGAAGAAAATGAGTTACAATCTTTATTTTAGTGACTTCAGATTTCAGTATTTAATTGTTATTGGCCTCATAAAACAGATTGACAGAATTCCCTGTTTAAAGAGTGATTCTAATGTTGGAGTTATTATTTCTTGCTTATATTTGGCAAAATTTAGTACTGAAGTCAACTGCGCACCCGAGGATTTCCTTCTGGTACTATTCTGAGTTACATATTTAGTTTCTTTAATAGTTTTATTAGTAGACACATGGTTTTATACCCTGGTACAGAATCTGGATTTTTATTACAAAATTAAGTTGAGGGAATGAAAGAGTTTTATGTGGGAAACAGAGTTAACGTGATTTGATATACATTTTTTTAAAAATCTTGACAATCTGTGATAAACTTATTGGAGAAGATGCCAAAGTGACCAGAAATTACTTATGAGGTTGGCAGTGCTTAGGTGAAAATTGACACTTGGGCCATTGAACTCGCGGAACCTAAAGTGATATAGAAATATGAGGGCTTGGATAAGGATTGGGTAAAGAAGTTGAGGGAGAAGAGTTGTTATGAATGAGTCCTACATTTTATCTTGTACAGTGAGAAGTCACATAAAATAGGAAGAAAAATAGATTACACAAGCAATGTACTGACCATGGGCTATGACTCAGCCACTACAAGGGATGAAATGCTGTCATTCACTACAGCACGGATGAAACCGGAGGGCTGTATCCATTAGCTTTCCTGCTGGGTAGGTACAAGGACGTGAGGGTCATTTTAGCTCATGTTCCAGAGGATTCAGTTCATGATTGTTTAGGTACAAATGCAGAAAAGGGAGGACAGAGGGGCAAGGCAGAAGTCTGCTCAACACAGGGGAGCCAGGAAGCAGAGAAAGCAGAAGAGAATGGAAGAACCAGGACAGCAGTACACTCTTCTGGATCACACCCCCCAGTGACCTATCTCTTTAGACCAGGCCTCGCCTTGTAACATCAGATTCAGCTATGAGCTCATAGTGTCCCCAAGATCAAATCACCTTTCAAAAGCCCCACCTCTGAACAACTGACACTTTTAGGCAACATTCACAATCTAATCTAGAACATTCTACTACTGGTCCCCAAAGAGTTGTGTCTATCTCTTTATGTAAAACACATTTAGTCTATCTCTGGGTCAACAAAAAATAGAGTCCCCAAAGTCTCAAAAGTCCCAGCATTATTGAAAAGTTCAAGTACAGTGTCTCCTTCGAGACTCAAGGCATACTCTTAGTTATGAGACACTACAAAAATAAAAAAGAGAGCTAAATAATGCTAGTACACAGTGGCACAAAGTAAATATTACTATTCAAAAACAGAGGAATAGGGGAATAGAAAGAAATCAGACCAAAGCAAGAACGAAATGCAGCAGGGAAAACATTAAACCCTATAGCTGCATGACTAGCATTTCAAGTACACGGTGGCAAAATGAGAACTCCAAAGGGGTGGACAGCTCCTCCCCGATGGCACTGTCAGTTGCAGGCCAAATGGCCTGTGTCTCCGGTGGGACCCATGAGCTTCCTGAAGTTTTCCTTGATAGACATTCCACATCTTGGCATTTCCAACTTCTTGGAGTCTCCGCTGTACTTTTGGCTTAATTCTCACAGATGCATTCACTTCCCTCTCAGGGGCTTCTAGCAGTAACTGTGGCCCTGTTACACATTTTTTCCTGGCTTCCCAGACCCTCTAATATCTTGGTGAAAGCCTCTACAATCCCATAACTCTTGCATTATGCATAGATGAAAAAAATGAGACCATGTAGATGATGCCAAAGTCTGTCATCAGCTTAAGCAGTAGCCCGCCCCCTTTCATCAGGGTGGTAGCCAGTTCTGAGTGCCTAGGTGGCTGAACTTAGACACATACTTCCCTAGGTATCCCTGAATGAGCTGGGTGACCTGGGACTCTCTTTTCAAAACAAAGTGTTTCAAAGATTCTTACCTTTTTATACCTTTGAGCCCATGAAGTGTAGGCTGACCAATTTTTATAATTCCTTCAAGCCATCTTTCCTACGGTACCAAAGTTCTTGGCTTCTCTTTAGTTACAGTCTCTCAGCAAACATAGTCTCCTTGTTCCTGACCTGCAGCTCCTTCCTTTCTAGTGACACTGAAAACTTTACATATTTGCATTTTTGCTCCTGATTTTCACAGTAGGTCTGGCTAGATCCGGTACAGCTGACAATACCCATGCCACTGCCTGAATATTGGGAATCTTCTTTGGTAGGTTAGTTAGTCTGCCACATTTTAATTTAGCTTCACATGAAGACTTAGGGTATAGTAAAATGTAGACAAGTTCCTTGCCAGAAGCTGGCATGCACAGCCACTAGTGCAGTTTCTAATATAATCCTCATTCCTATCTGAAACCTCAAGATTACTGTCCACATTTCTGTCAGCATTCTGGTCTTCTGAGTTCTGGCCGGAATCATCCCTCCAGCTCTTCTTACAGTACCCTAAGCATTCTCTGCTACACTTCTATAAACCTTTCCAAACTCCTCTCACATGTTCTAAAGGCTGCTGAATACATTTCAGATACATTTAACAATGACTCCACTCCTTCAATTTCTAAATTAGTAAGCTCTCTTATTGTTGAAACACAGAATTCAACATCCATGATTTAAAGGTTGGTAGGTTTATTTTGCCTCAGTGTTTTAGAAGATTCAGTCCATGGTTCGTTGTCTCCAACGCAGAAATAGCAAGGCAGAGGAACATGCTGAAGCAAAGCTTTTCAAACCATGTAGCCAGGAAGCAGAGAAAGAAAGAGAAGGGAGAGACAGAGACAAGAACGGACCCTCCTTGCTCAGGCCTGCAGTGACACATCTCTTCAGACCAGACCTCATCTTGTAACAGCACATTCAGCTGTGAACTCTTCCATGGAGGAGCCTGCTCAAGAGTTCAGTATCCCCAACACATGTGCTGAAACACTTCACTAAAAATTGGGAACACAATTTAGGTCACTTTCTTGCATTGTGCAGTATAAAAAGTCCTGGATAAGTTTACAGCACTGAGTAAAAAACAACTGAGAACCATATATAATAGCATAAAAAGTAGATCAATATTTATCTCATCTTTATTTGTAAAAATGTCTTTCCATTCTCACAACAGTAAAGAAGCAAATCCCACTGAAAAAAATGAAATGACTCAAATATTGGAAAATATCTCAACACCCAAAATAAAACTGGTAAAAAAATGACAAGAGGAAATAATTTGAGATACAATGGCTGAAAAAGAATTGCTATTCCATTTATCAAAAGCAAATTGAAATGATACATTTGTTCAATAAAGTCACTGAGCAGGTACACAGAAGAAAGGATCTAACATGAAACCTTATAAATAGCAAAGTACAAATAAATGTCAGAGTTTTATCTAGAGAAAAACAGAGTAATGATCAAAGATTTTCATATGACTAAGAAAGATGATCTCCCTGGCTACAGAGAAGAAAGTGGATTGGTATGTGTTAGGCTTTTGTCTAGATGTCCCCTCAAACCCTCATGCAGTTATGGGGGTGGGATTTTCAGAAATGGATGAATCTAAAGTTTGTGATTGACTCATGGTCCATCTGGAATTAAGGGTATGAATGCTATACCTGTTCTGGGGTGTGCAGCCTGCGTACAATCTAAGGGACAGAAAGAAACCTGTTCCCTCTCTTTCCGGTTGTTGCTTTTACTGTTTTTTGCCACCACGAACGTTTGCCCTTCTGCCACGTGCCACACTGCCTTGGAGCCAGCCAATTATGGACTGAAACCTCCACAAACTGTGAGCTAAATAAACCTTTCCTCCTTTAAGTTTGGGTGTTGGGTATTCTGTCCCAGCAACGAGAGAAAAGAACTAAGACAAGATAGTCAAGGTCAGCAGCCACAATACTGGTCAGGATCATGAAGGAAGCATATATTTTTTTAAAGTTTATAAAATATGTGATATCATCTCTTGGTTGAGTAAAGAATTCTGTAATAATTGACTTCTAGGAAATTGTTTCAACTTTGAGGTTTCATTTTTCTCTCATTTACATCAGCAAAGCAATTCTATTCTTTCTATTGACAGAGCATCACATAAACCTCCTTTATGACACAGCTTTTTTAAAAAAAATTTTTTTAATTTTATTTTAAAGACAAAAGAATGGAGACATGTGACAAAATTATACAGTATATAGAAGGGAATTAGCACTGGATGTTGTATAACATAGTGTTATCTTCACATTAGTTAACACAAAAACATTAAAGAGAAAATAGTAGGGAATTTGCACTGAATACTGTATAATATAAAGTTATCTTCACTTCTGTTAATACAAAAACGATTGAGGAAATACAGAATTATAGAAAACATAGAAGGGAATTAGCTCTGGATGCTGTCCAACATAGTGTTACCTTCACCTTTGTTACTCAGTTACACAGATGATGGCCCAATTGATCATTCAATTTTCCTCCTCCATCATCTCCGTTGCCCCACCACTCAATCAGTCATCTTCCCTGTGATAATAACTGTACTCCTGGGTTTATCTATACCCCTGGACTCTCGCCTTGGGAAGAGATAAAGCTGCCTCAGACTATACTATAACATACATGGGTGTATACAAACTGCCATGGTCGGAGGTGGAAAAGCACATATGCTTACAGCAGATCGCCTGGCTCAACCCCATCGCCATGCTATAGGTGGGGGGGGTCCAGTCCGTGAGGTGCCCTCAGTGGGGCCCTCAGTGGAGCAGCTTTTAAGTTCTGTAAGTCACATGCTCTCCTCCCCCGCCCCACTCTCTGTACTTCTGGCCAAATATCTTCCTAGCTTAAAATGTTTTAAATTTTATGCTTCACTTTATAAATGTGAAATGAAAAGTAATGGCTTTTATAGATACTGTACATATATTTGAGCCTAGTTGTTAAAAATTGTGGTCAAATCATTGCCCCAGTAAACCTATTTTCTGAGACTTCATCATACTTAATCCAAAAGCAATTGAAAAGGAATATGTGGGATAAAGAATTATAAATGATTAACAGAATCACAATATGATCTATATCACAATAAAATAATATGTGGCCATTAAAATGACTATTAAAAAGACTATTCTTTTGAATTATTTAAGCAAAATATACATGTTTGCCTACAGTATGGCTAAAACACTGTAAAAATGTTATATATTTGGGACAGGGTCTGGAGAGGAACAATAAAAATTTGATTCACAGAGGCAACAGAATAGTGGTTCTCAAACCACAGAGTACACTGTATCACGTAAAACACTTCCTAAAAATTCACATTTCTGGGGCAACCCTGAGAGATTTCTATGCAGTTACTTGAAAGAAGGGCTCCTGGGCTTACATGACAAAGTACATTCTAAAGTGATTCTAATTGAAGTTGAAATTTTTAGGGATCATTGTGATAAGATCATGGGTCAATTTTAAAGAATTGTGTCTACAGACAGTGGTGGTACATGCCTGTGATCTCAGCATGCAGGAGGCTGAGGCAGAAGGATTGCCATGAGTTTGAGGTCAGCCTAAACTATACAGTGAGTTCAAAGTCGGCCTGAAATACATAATAAAGCCCTGAGCTAAAAAAAGAAAAAAAATTACAAACAAGAGAACTATAACTATACTCCACCAATATGGTCATCTGGCTTGTTCCACAGATACGAAATACAAAAGAAGTTAGTATTTAACTGCATTTGTTTGTCTCATCCCTCATTAAAATGTGACAGATGGAACGAGAGGGACCAAGCACGTAGCTAAGGCAGAGAGCCTCACAGCTCCCGGAGAGTCATCAGCGTGAGTGTGTATTGAAACCCTGAAGAAGCTAAAGTCTGATGTTCACAGGAGATGGCAGATGCAAAAGACACATCTGTGCAATAAAGACCAAACTTTTAAGCCCAGGAGGACTTCCTCTTTCCCTTTTCCTTCCACTCAGTCTCCAAGTGTATTGGACATGCTACCCACCACGGTGTGGATCTTCCCTTCAGTCTGCAGCTCGCACGTCAATAGTCTCTGCCGATGCCTCATGGCACATCCAGAAGTGCGCTTCACTAATTTCCAATCAAGTTGCCAATTGATACTGGCCATCGCAGGCACGTTTATCATTTTTTTAATTGCTCGTGTCTGTGGGCCTCTGTTTTCTCATGTGCTCAAGGGAAGGGATGATCCCATTTGGCAACTTATTCCTGTGAAGTTCTCAATATTGAGCCGGGCAAAAGTAGATTTACTACAAGCATTTACTAATTAATGAGGACTTCCTAATGATAGGAAGTTTGCAGTTAAAACTGCTGTTGTGGATTCAGTATTCACATTTTTGGGCCAACCTACACTGACTACCTCCCCCTTCCTCAAACCTGGTTTTCATTTCACCTGTTGCAACTGGATCCCATCTGCGATGCAACCCCTGTCAGACTCTCTTGTGTCTTGCTGGTGTTCTTCTAAGGATACCGAGTTGCCTTGCTTGTGTCAACTCACTAGCTTCTGCCTGGGAAGGGACATACTATTGGGAAGTATATAACTGTGGTCAGCTGGGATTTATTTACTGTTACTATCTAAACAGCTGCTGCTGCATTTACAGCTATGACTGGCACATAGAAAGTGTATGGAAAAGGTTAATGGTCACCAGGATGTCTGAACAGGACACCAATAGAAACCAGTGTTGGCTCAGAACCTAACCAGTAAAAAATCTATATTAGCTACTTGGATTGGACTCTGAATTAGTTGCCCTGTACAGCTTCATTGGCGCCCTGAACCCTCAGCCTCTTTCTGGTTCGTTTTTCATCTTTCTCATCTAATCCTAAGAATGAAGTTCCAGTAAGTCTTATATCCAATTTCATCATACTTATATTAGATGAAAAATTATATGTAAGTTCTGTTTAAATACAGACAGGACAGCTACATCAATATTTGCCTTCACAAAATACCCTACCCAAACTGTGCATAGAAAGAAGGAAGGAACTAGCATCACGTGAGGTGCTTGGCACACACAGTTAGCTTTATTTCCAAGGGTCTACGTAACATGAGGAAGCCAAAGTTAGGAGTTCAGTGAAGTAGCCACAGACAAGATTCTTTTTTCACATTTATCACTCTGCAGCGTCGTTTTTTTTTTGCCACCATGCTACCAGTCAACCTGTCTGATTTGTCCACTTTCCTTTAAAAGGTAAAAACAAACCACTTAGAATTTCTTTCTAACATGATGTCAAACGAGGCAAACAGTGAAATGAAGGGTTTTTGTTCTTCAGGAACTACTGATCTCGATGACTTGGCTATTATAGTGTTTTAGGTTTTGTCCAAGGCCAAAAATAATGAAAGAGAGAAGAGAGATGAGGTGTTAAGTGGAAAAATTGTAGACAAATTCCTGACACAAAATTAATGTGCAGGGCAAATGGGAAGCTAAGCAAAACTGATTAATTGCTCATTAAAATTTACCTTGGTATTAAAGGATGTCAAGGGCATATAGTTCTGAAGGGCTATCAGACAAGACTAAGAGTGTGAGAAAAATAAGAAATAGTTCTGAGGTCTTTTTTTTGTTCTGTTCTATGAACTTAATAGCCTTGGAACAATTGCATAATGACTGACATGATGATACAGATCAAAAATGATCAAGACAGCAATGCAAATTAAGACTCTGGTCTTGGTTTGACTTGGGAGTGACTAATGAATAAGCAAGGCCATGGCTTGAGTTTTCCTTTTATTTAAGAGCTTTCAGAAGAGTTTTAAATAGAAATTAATTTGTAGTTTGTATTCTAAACTTATCAGTGCCTCTTCCAATAAAATACAAAGACAGTTAAAGATAACACTTAAAACTCATTCTGAGGGGCTGGGGGTATAGCTCAGTGGCAGAAGCACTTGCCTGGCAAGCGCAGGGTCCTGAGTTCGATCCCCAGTACCAGAAAACAAAACAAAACAAAACAAAACAAAACAAAAAAGCTCATTCTGAGAACTGAGCATATATGTCAACCCATTGAAAAGCAGCCCAGAGGAGTTTCCATGGACCACCAAGAGCAGATAAAACTGGATGGAGAAACCCAGTTATGACCATGTACTGAAGCTTTGTGACAGGAAAAGAAGATTGATAGGATTGAATATCAGTCTAAAATACTGATATTTATCCCTCCCACCTTAGCCTGACTTGGAGAAAAATCAATCTAAACAGCTCCGGCCTTTTCCTGGAGGTTCTGCACAGCCAGAGGCAGGGCCATGTGCTACCTATATCATCCCTCACAGGTACCTCTCCTTCTCTACCCATTCAAGGAAGAGATGCAGAAGAAATAAACAAAATGGCAGTAGTAGAAGATCAATAGTGTTCTGTTTCTTGATGCACTTTTCCAACTATAGGCAGATATTTTTGTGCAAAAAGAGAGAAAGTGATATGTGGGGAAATAATGCTAATAATTATAAAATTTTACAAGCTGTAATTAATGGAAAAAGAGCGAGAGATACATTTTGCCTGAAATTTATCTGCTAATTTACTGAAATTAAAAATCATTTTATCCCTACAAAAATTATTTTATGTGCCCCGCAACTCTTACCTTTAACTCTTCATGTAATCTGATTGCTGTAAACTGAATTCTTTCCCACACCCTCCAATTTGTTACCCTTCTAAACCTCAACATAACTATGTAGGGAGACAGGATGTGTAAAGAGTTAATGGAGTGAAATGAGATCAGAAGGGTGGGTCCCCAGTTGGACAGGGCCAGTGCTCATAAGGAGGAATAAGGGACATACAAGGACACAGAAAGAACAAGAAGCAGCCAACTGCAAGTCAGGAGGCGAGCCCTCCTGAGGAACTGAACCAGCCAGTACCTTGATCTTCGATTTCCAGTCTCCAGTATTGCGAGAAAATAAATTTCTGTTGTTTAAGCCAGTCAGTCCATGGCTGTCATGACACTTTAGCTGACTGATATTTGTAATCTTGATAATTATTTACATTATTTTATTGTATTATTTTTAATTTGTCCTTTTCTAATCTATTTCCATTTCTCTGATTTTTGGTTCTTCTGCTGGCATCTCATTTTTTAAGATTATTCATCTATAATCTTAACTAGATGGTAGTGTAAATCTCATTTAGTAGTCTTTGGAAAATGTTCACTAATTTCTTCAAGTTCACTTTTTCTTCCTAAATTATTTTAGCTATTTTCAAACATATCTATGTATAATTTTGACTGTTGAGAATGTGATAATTCCTTCATTATCTAAGGAATAACTAAGACCTTTATGAAATCATTTCTTCACATTCAAGGACTCCCTGTAATATTCTATAACTTTGATTCAAGTTTTGATGTTGTCTAGAGTTACCAGACATTTCCTACTTATTTATTTTTATTGTATATAAAGTATTTCATCTGTGCCAACAATGTAGTTTTTGTTACTAGGAAGGAATGTACTATCGTTTAGATTACAAGACAATGATATGAATTCAATAGATGAATAGAATTCATTAATATGAATTCAATATTAATAGATGAGATAGTTCAACTAAATAATGCCTTCATCTGAACAGGGGCTAAAATATTAATGGATTGAAAATTAGGTAATGATATAATTCAGATCCAAAGACACAGACTTTGTAACCACCTTTCTTTAAACAATGAATTCCTTGTACTGATTCAAACTTCTGTTAGATATCTTCTACCATTGTAGCAGACAAGAATTCGGTCATGTTCCAGCCAGTGTCTTATTCTTTAGAAATAACTCCACAAAATCTAAAAAGCAATTCTCAAAGTTACTTGCAGAATTTTTTCCAAAGTTTGAATGATACAAGAAATTTCTAGGTTATTTAACTTAGGAACAAAGCAGTGAACTGAGGGGTAAGAATATGTTTCAGAGAACAAGAAGTCAACATTGGGGTTAATTAATAAGAAACGAACTTATCTTTCAGTTTCAAATTGAGAGCTGCTGGCACTGGGGTCCCACTGCCACTTGCCTTACCAGTCATTCTTACAGTTGAAGGAGAGCCAAGTGGCCAGGGGAGCTGTCAGGCACTGAGAGCGAGCGGCAGCTACCCTAAATCTGACAGCACAAAAATATTAAAAAGGCAAATGCAAGAAATTGTGAATATACTTAAAACAGATGAAATAAGAGGTCTCAGCAAAGAAAGAGAAAATGTTAGCAAAGAAATGAAAGATAAAGCTCAGAGGTTCTAAAGGAATAGATTTTAAGCACTCTACAAAATATAAGCAGGTGAGGTACATATATTAATTAGATTTTGTGAACTGTATTTTTCTACA
Organism: Dinomys branickii; assembly: GCA_004027595.1. Classification (NCBI taxonomy): domain Eukaryota; kingdom Metazoa; phylum Chordata; class Mammalia; order Rodentia; family Dinomyidae; genus Dinomys; species Dinomys branickii. Next base: position 21,468 of record PVLD010018793.1, read on the forward strand.
ATGTATACATGAATCAAAACATCACATTGTACTCCACAGATGTTATTTGTCAATGTAAAAAATTATAAGCAATTATATTCAAGTCTAAAATTGAAGCAAGATATACAAAGAAGGCCAAATGAAGAGTTTGTTTTTTAAATTAAATTTATTTTGAATGGATACATAAAAATACAAAAATTGTACATATTAAGGGGGTACGATGTGAAATTTTAATGTCTGCATATTGTATAAACAAGTTAAACATATCTCTCTCCTCAAACACCAATTCTTTATGAAGAAAACATTCAAAATCCTTACTTCCAACTTCCTGAGATATACAGTACAGAGTTTGTACCTATGTTTATTCTATGATACAGTAACACATTAGCACTTCTACTCCAGCAATTTAGTAGACATTGAACAGTTTTTCTCCATCCCTCCTTCCCTCACAATACACATTTTAGAACTGAAAAAATACAATAAATGAAATCTGAAAACTCAAAGAATGTGCTCAACGACAATATATGGAGACATGAATAAGCTGGGTGATGTAACTATAGAAATAGCTCAATTTGAACAAGAAAGACAATATCACCTTTAGGAAAATGAATAGAGCCTAAATAACACAAGATCTAGCATTTGAGTCCAGAACAAAAAGAGAGAATGGAGGGGTTAAAAAATATTCAAAAGACCAGTGGATGAAAATTTTCTAAATACAGCAAACCACATTAGCTTAATTAATTTTCTCTTGTTCTTCACCAGAATACCCAACACCCGAAGTGAAAGGGAGAAAGTTTGTTCACTCACAGTTTGTAGAGGTTTCAGTGCGTGATCGGCTGGCTCCAAAGCAGGTGGTTCGGCAGAGGGGCAACTGTTCATGGTGGCAGAAGAGAGTAAAAGCAACAAAAGCAGAGGAGGAAGAACAAGCCTCTTTTGCTTCCTTATATTTTATGCAGGCCACCCATCCGAGTACAGGTGTAGCACTTATGCCCCTAATGCCAGTGCTAGAAAATGAACAAATCACAAACTCTAGATTCAGCTGCCTCCAAAAGATCTGCCCCTCATGACCTCATGAGGCTTTGAGGGGACATCCAGACACAACCGTTATACTACATAAGTCTACTGATCCAACAAACTTATTCCTCAAAGGAATAATCCTCCTCCACACCAAATTCACACTGAATGCTCTATAATCAAACATCTGAAAACTAAAGACAAAGAAAAAAATCTCACTTGTTAGTAACAGAGAAAAGACATCAAATGCAGAAAGAGAATTGTCAACCCCCAATACTAATTCAAAGAAAATATCCTTCCAAAATAAGGAATTAAGATTCTCAGAGGAAGGAAAACAGAGAATTTGCTACTTGCTGATGAACAGTTCTCTAACTGAATGGACAATGTTGAAGAGGTAATGAGAGAAGAAAGTGTAGAATGTCAGGACAAGAGGAGAACACGGGAAGAAAAGTGGGAAGGAACACAGCGGACTTTCTCTGCGGTTTATTAAATAGTGTCTGATAGTGGAAGCAAGTATCATGGTTCTGCCTATTTCTAAATTGGACACAGGAAATATTTTAAATGATTTTAAGTGGAGAGAGTAAAGGCATGTGAAAGGAATAAAGATTTTTTATACTTAAATTGGACAAATGATGATACCAGTGGATTATGAGTTATGTATCTATAATACTTAAAGTAATAACCATAATGCTATACAAAAAAGACACACACACACACATACATACACACATACACAGACACACACAAAGTAAATCAAAATGGGTCATAAAACTCTTCCATTATGGGCAGGACAAAAGAAAACTTTAAAAAGAAGGAAAGTACAAATGAAATGATGAATTTAAGGTGCAACACACCAATAATCATGTGAAATTCAACGGTCTAAATACATCAGTTAAAAGAGAAATTGTCAGTGAATTCAATAGCAAATTATAACTACATGCTGTCTAGCTGAAATTCACTTCAAATATAATGATGTAGGCGAGTTAAAAGGATGAAGAAAAGATCTATCTTGCAAATACTATTCGAAGGAACACAGAAATGGTTATAAGCAGGGGGAGCAATACTGCACATATGTAATCCCAAGTACTTGGGGGAGGCTGAGACATGAAGATCATACGTTCAAGTCCAATCTGGACAGTCCAGTGAGAAAAAAAAATTTTAAAAAGAAAAAAAAGCTTAAGGAATAATTCAGTGGCAGAATGTTTGTTTAGGATACACAAGTTCCCAAGTTCAATCTCCAGTTATCATACAAACAACAACAACACAGACTCTGGGGCAAAGAAAGTTATGAGAGAAAGAGAGAATACTGCATGATCACAAAGGTGTTAGTGTACAAGGAAGATTTAGCTCTGCTAAATTAATTAAAAAACAGAGTCGGAAAATATGTCCAGAAACTTGGGAAATTAAAGAGAGAAATAAACAAATCCACAGGTGAAATTGTAAATTTCGTCATCCTTCTATCATCAGTTGATAGGACATGTGCACAGAAAATTGAGAAAGGAATAAAACAATACCACCGATAACAGCAAAAAAAGAGAGAGAGAAAATATTGTAATCTAGTGTGGACAGTGTATCTAAAAGTGTACCGTGACTTAGTACAATTGTCTTACATTTTTAAATATGATTTTTGGCCTTTTAGTCTTTTGTTTAATCTGTATATATGATAATTCATTTTTAAGGTCTTATAAGATAAATGAATCTGATGCTAGCAAAATAAAAGGATGGGGAAGGGAAAATGAAACGGAAATGTGTTATGCATATGTATCAATCCCCCGATGTAGTTATTTTGTACTGAAAACATATACTAATAAGCATAAAAATAAAACAAAACAAAACTGGACACCACCATCAAAGAACAGTATGCAAGTAAAATTCATAGTACCTCATATTCAATAAAAAATTGGCTTATATAGATTGTAATTTAGCCCCTCAATACTCATCAAATATAAGAGAATACAAATTATACAGAGTGTGTTCACCAATCATGCAAAGGCAAATTTGAAATCCATGATAGAAAAATATTGGTAAATCTCCAAGCTGTTAAAAGTAAAATAATAGTTTTATAAAAACCCCATGGATCAAACAAGAGATGTCAGTGAAAAATTACATAAAACAGAATGAAAATAAAAATATAGAACATTAAAATGTACATAACAAATAAAATAATTAGAAAATGGGCAGCTGACTTAAGTAGACATTTCTCCAGAGAAGATACACAGTGACCAACAGGCATGTGAAATACACTAACTTTGACTAATCGTTGCAGAAATGAAAATCAAAATCACAGTGTGATGGAACGTTTGACAATGACCATTAGAGTGTTATTGTCAAAGGAACAGAAAATAGCAAGTGTTCAGAAAGACATGGAGAAATTTAAAACCATGTGCATTGCTGGCTGAAATGTAAAATGGTATAGCAAGCTTGGAAAACAGTATGGCTGGTCCTCAAGTAATTAAACATAAAATTAATATATGACTTCACAATTCCACTCCTAGGTATATGCTGGAAACAACTGAGAGCAAGGACTTGCATAGATATTTGTACTCTGCATTGCAGTAGAATTCACAATAGATAAAAGGGAGATGTAACATAAGTGTCCACTGACAAATGGCTAGGCACATGAAATGTGGTCTATATCATGGAATATTATTCACTTTAAAAAGGAAATAAAGAATGACACTTGCTATATTGTGGGTGAACCTTGAGACATGCTAAGTAAGATATACACACTAATCACAAAAGGGCAAGCATTATATAATTCTAGCTTATATGAGGTACCCACAATAGTCAAATTGGACACAGAAAGTAGAATGACGGTAACATGCAGCATATGAAGGAAAGGAGAGCGGGGAGTTGGAGTTTGGTGTGTGCACAGTTTCACTTTGAGAAGATGAGTAATTTTGGAGATGGGGTGTGGCAATGTTTGTGCAGTAATGTGAATGTAATACAACAGGGCCGCGCAAGTAAAAATGATTAAGATAGCAAATTTTATATCACATACATTTTTATTTTAAAGAAAATAGTACAAAAAAAGAACAACAGCAAAATACAAACAACACAAAGCAAGGACATTAAACATGATACAAGATTTCAAACCAAGTGATAGGGATTGACAGTGGTTGTTATATTCCGTATTGTTATCTTCAACGAAGCTGCTCAGATGACCAGATGTAAGAAGAGAAGATGGATCAAATCTTTGAAGAGAATAAGAAAGTAATAATTTGAAAGAACTTTAGAGACAATACATTGTAGCACTAGGCAGGACTGTAGGAATTCACCAGTGGTTGTTATACAGCAAATTGTTGTCTTCACATAAGTTGCTCAGATTACCGGATACATGCATGCAAAATTGGTCAACATAGTAAAAACGAAACCAAAATTTTAAATGATTAAGTGTTCCCCTCAACAAACCATTAGACACCAACAGTACAGGTATGCCACCCTATCTATCTATCTACCTATCTACCTACCTATGTACTTATCATCTGTCTATCTATATTGCCCTAGTACTTTCTTTTCCTTCTTTCCCTCATCCCAGTTGTTCCTTCCTTTGAGCAATTTCTTTCCCTTTCTTATTACATGTGCATTTTATTATAGCAGAAAAAATGAGGGATGTGATTTAAACAATGCTGAGAGGGAAATTTACGGCACTACATGTTCCCATTAAAAAAGAGGAAACGTGGGGCTGAAAGCGTAGCTCAGTGGTAGAGTGCAGCCTTAGCACCAATGAGCAAATATCTCCACTCAGTAATCTAAGATCCCAGATTAAGAATCTAAGAATGGATAAGCAAAATAAACATGGAGCAAGCAGATGGAAGAAACAAGAGAATAGCAGAGATCACTGACACTGAAGATAAACCAGTAGAGAAATTCAATGAAAGAAAGAATTTGCCCTTTGAAATGATTATTATAATGAACAGCCCTCTTCCAAGACTGACACAGAAGAGAGAAGACTGAAATCACTATATCAGGTATGAACAGGGTTAATCATCACAGATTTTAGAACCCTAGCAAGTGTTCTTTTTGAGACATTAAGTTTGATACACATCATGAAATTTCAAAGCCATCAAGCAGACACGAAGTTTCCAGTGCTTTGATATACAAGGGTTCTTGTTGAAACCTGCCCGAGTATCTCCAATATTTCTTGGTCATTTGCCATGTGATAACACATCCTTCATCTGAGAACAAACAAGCCTGATTAAGCTGCTTTGCAGAAGGGATTGTACAGCAAGTCTCATTTTCATTCCATTGAGATAATTTATTTGTCATAGCAAGAAATAGAGTGAGCACATGTAAGCCTCCTAATACAGATTTCATGATGTCATATTTTTACATGATGGCTACCTTATAATAGAGAAAGAAGCAGGTGCGGCTACATCCCAAATGGTCACTGGGTATAGATGAAGGAAGGTCACTTTTTGGAAGAAAGAAATGACAAGGATATGTCTATGTGTCTTGACTGCCAGTGAACCTTGTTTATCCACCTCCTTCAAGGTAGCTGACAGCTGCATGACTGACAAGACGTTCTCCAGGTCTGCTCAGACTTGAAACTCAAAGTAGGAAATATTCCCTATCAGAGTGCTGATGAGTAAGTGTGTGGTCCTCTGACTGCTACTCTATGTTGCACAAAGTGGTTACTTTTGCTGAGGAAGCTTCCTGGCTGTCATCTTTCTCCAAATTCAGAATGCTTCACTTAACTGATTTCTAAAAAGAGTCTACTATATAATTAGGCTCTGTAGGGGAAAAATACAGTCTCTCCTATTTTTTTGCCACAAGTTCCACTAAAACGCCAGAGACAGCATCATACAAGTTGTAACCAAAACACATGGTGAAAGTTTAAAAATTGTTATAGGAAGACACATCCTCATTAATGTCTCTCAACATACTCTCTCTTGCTTCAAACACACCTATCCTGCCATTCTTTCCACCTTTTGAAGCAGTTCCGGAAGTCCTCCGTTGTGACTGGCGCTAGGAGGTGAATGCTGTCATGGTCTGCCATCCAACGGACGGCAGGCTCGTAAAGATATTATCCCGTGTCCTCACCCACATTATTCTCCGGGTCTGACACATGAAACCTTTGGCTCTTTGACAAAGACAAAAGACCATGAAAATTAAATGTGCTGAGGGAATTCAGGACGTCGAGGCATCCGTGCCAGCACAACTAAAGACACTGAAGCAAGAGAACTTTCAGAACTTCTTCAGGAAGTGCAAGAACAGTGGGATAAGCATGTTCTGAATGAGGATAATGTTCATGTGTCTTTGATTGTAATAGTTTTATAAAATTTAATTCTTCACTCTTTATCACACTTGATATATATTATTAAAAGACAAATTTCTGTAATCACATAGGGAGGTGTTTCTCAAGCTTTTGGCAACTTATGGTCATTGATTTAAAGTATGTTAAAAAAGATCCATTAAAATTTAAAACAATACAAATGAAACATGGTATTTAAAATGATAGCTATGGTGATTGCTCAGGTATATGAAAAAGAAGATAGTTATTAGTGGAAATCCCTCACCAAGGTTTAATAATGGAGGGTTGGAGTTGAGAGTCAGGGGTATATTTAGTTGATTTTTTTTTTTTTTTTTGAGACAGTCTTGCTATGTGGTTCAATCTGGCCTTGTGACCACTATGTAGTCCAGGCTGGCCTGAACTCACAGCAATCCTCCTGCCTCTGCCTGCTTAGTATTAGGATCACAGATGTGCACCCCCCATAATGTATTCTTTTATTTATTGGACTTGTTTTATTTCAGTTTTATTAAGCTGAAATTTGTGAATCTAATTCACAAATTAAAATTATAAATGTTCACAGTGTAAATACAGTGTTTTGATATAGACATACACTGTACAATAGTTAGATCAAGTTAATTTAATGCACCTAACACGTCACATGCCTCTCACTTTTTCTCTGTGTGGTGAAAATAAGTAAGATCAATTCTCTTAGCAGTTGTCAAGTACTTATTACATTATTAACCATAGTGACAAGGTTTACAAGATGTGTTCAGAACTTAGTCCCCTTTTATAGCTAAACCTTATATATCTGTCCTTTAAAAAATAGCCCCTCATTTCCCAGCCTCTAGTAACCACCATTCTGCTTTCTGCTTATGAGAACTTGACTTTTTAAGTATCACATATAAGTCCTATCATGGAGTGTTTGTCTTTGCCTTTCTGTGTCTGTGTCATTTCAATTAGCCAAATTCCCTCCAGGTTCACCCATACTTTTACAAGTGGCAGGATTTCATATATATATGAAATATTATCTATAATATATAATATTTAATAATATATATTTCATACATATTTATCCAAAAAGTCACCAACAAAACACCAAAAACAACGAGTTTGCATCAAACTAAAAACTAAACTTTTTTGCAGAGCCAAGCAAACAATCAATAGAACAACAAAGCATACAGACTGGTGCAAAATGTTTGCGAAGCTTAGATCCACAAAGGGTCAGTATTAAAAACAGGTGACTAATTCAACTTGGTAGTGAGAATAAGCTCCTTAGTAAACAGGCAAAGGCATTATCTGTCACTATATTCTCTGTACTGTGCAACAGAGTACCAAGACTCTGCCTTCTGTCTGACTGTAACATTGCACCCTTGACGGGCTTCTGTTCCTCTCTACTCACTTCAGCCTCAGATAACTCCTACCTTACTCTCAGCTTCCACAAAACACACACACGCGCGCGCACACGCACACACACACACACACACATACATATATATGTGGTATTTGTTTTCTGTGTCTGGCTTATTATGCTTAATGTGACGCTTACTGTATGTCTTAAAATAGCTAGAGGATTTTGAGTGTATTCACCATAAGGAAATGATAAAAGTGACAAATGCCAGTAATCGCAGCACTCTGGGAGGCTGAGGAAGGAAGATCACAAATTCAAACCCATTTTGGGAAATGTAGTGATTTTAGAAGACCATCTCAAAATAAAGAAAATTAAGGATGGACTGGGATGTAGCTCAGTGTAAAGGCCTTAGATTTAATCCTCTGGAGGGAAGAAAGGAAGGAAGGCAGGAAGAAAATAAAAGTTTCAGTTTATGAATGTACCAATTACCTTTATTTGTTTATTATTCAATATGTACATAGGATGAAACATCACATTTACCTCACAAATATGTACCGTTATGTATCAATTAAAAAGAAGCAATGGGCATAGGACCTGAAAAGACAGTTTTTAAAAGAAAAGATACCAATGGCTAATGTAAAAAATGTTCAACCTTCCTAACCATCAGAAACAAGCAAATCAAAACCATAAAGCGATATCATTGTACATCTGTTAGAATGGTTATTGTCAAATGGGTGAAAGATAACAAGTGTTGGCAAGAATTTGGAGAAAAGAGAACCATTACATACTGATGCTGGTGGTGTAATTATAGCCTTCATGGAGGTTACGAAGGTTTCTCAAAAAATAAAAATAGAACTAACATATAACCCAGTGATCCCACTATATTACTACTGGCATGTGGACCAATGGATAGGTAGATAGATACATAGATAGATAAAATCAGTATGTCAAATAATCTATATTTCCACACTTAGAGCAGCATTACTTATAGTAGCCAGGATATAGACTAACCTTAGTGTCCATCAGTGAATTATTGGATAAAGAAAATGTGGGATATCAATGCAATGAAATACTATTTAGCCATAAGAAGAAGGAAATAATGCCATTAAGGACAGCACGGATAAACCTGCAGAGCATTATGGGAAGTGACATATGTCAGGCACAGAAAGTCAAACATTACATGGTCTCATTCCTATATGGCATCTAAACAAGTTGTACTTATTTAAGCAGAGAATAGAATGAGGCAGTGGTAGTGAGGACAGAGGAGACTTTGGCAAAGGATACAACATTTAATTTACTTGAGGATAGTACTTCAACAGATTTACTGTACATCATGATGACTGTAATTAGTAACAATATATTGTATATTTGAAAGAGCTAAGAGAGTGAATAAGCGCTCTTCCTATCAAAATGAGAATTATGTGAGCTAATGTGCATGTTAACTAGCCAGGTTCAGTCATCCCACATGTACTCTTCAAAATATCACACTATACACAATACATGCATACAACTGTATGTTGATTTAAAAATTAAAATAACACCAAGAAACAAAAGAAAAGAATTTGTAGAAAAGCCAGTCCCTGTAGTTCATTGTCCTTTCCAGCCTTCTTTTTAGAAACATTTCTTCTCATCTCTGGATGAAATTTCTGACATGTTCTCAGTCTTTGGGGTAATAAAAAATAGTTTCATTTCCCAGTGTTAAAAAATTCAGACGTATATTAAAGCATCGCTGTTTCATTTGCTTTAAAATGCTCTCCATTCTCCCGCTGAGCTCTCCTTCCCCTTGAAATTCTGCAGTGGGAAAACACAGACCATGTTGGTTCCTTGCCGTTTTCTGTTTTGTATCTTCTCTTTCTCTTGTGTCGGGGTGGGAGAACAAAGAGAGATAAGGACAGGAAAGGCTCTACGTATGATCTGGTCACAGTCCTGCCTGAGTGTGCCCTGAGTGTGGCAAATGCTGAAACACTCATTCTCCTCTGACAGAGCCCTTTATGAGTTTCATGGAAACTTACCGGGAACCTCTTGTAATTTCTTCGTGTGAGTGAGGTGACCCATGGCTAACCACTTACCATTTCCTGTTTGGTTCTTAGGGCCTGAAGCCCATTTCAAGATTCTCTCTGAGCAGTACACTCACCACTTCCGGTGGCGCTCTTAAGTGGGAACCAACACTCAAGTTCAGTTAAACAATCAAGCTCAGGGGTCTTCTACAGGGTCTACATCCATCCTCAGATATTGCTCCCAAACTTGAGGTCCGTGCTTCTCATGTCACAATCTGTGCTGAGGTGGGGAATGGCTTACCTCCATGTGACATTAGCTGACCTTGCACTGTTGTTTGATGTGGTCAGGCCTCCCGGTTGCCAAAGTCCAGCACCGCCTGAATTGGGCATATTCAACTTTTCCATTCTGGACTTGTTTCACTTGATGTGTTTGTTTTTCTCTACCAAGTATAGTTTTCTACTTAGCTTCATTAGTATTTTAGATAATATTTTAGCCTCTAATTTTATTACTTGTTCTATTTCTCATATTTTTTCAGAATCTAGTAGAGAAAAGGAATTCTGTTTAATGAATAGCCTGGAGAATCTTAGTGCACCACAGGTCACACTAAATAACATTGATCTGTTGGGGAAAATATAGGGTCAAGTAAGGGAAGACTTAGGAAATGACCTCTCGGCCTTCCACTTTTTCACCTGTTAGGAAGCTTAGGCAAAGGGGCCCTCAGGTACTGGTTAGCATGCTCGCCACAATAATGGCCACTTTTATTAACTATGAGTCAACATTTATATATTTTTTTATTCTTACAACAAGCCTATTTGAGGGGTTATTATAATTTCCATTTTATAGATTTAAGCTCAGAGTGAGTGTAACTACTCCAAGTTGGGAAGCATCAGAGATCAAATTTGAACCCAGGTCTGTCTGGTCTCAAATTCTTAAGACCTCATTTTGCCTATCAAAAGCTTAGAGTCTAACAGTAAGCCAGACAGGCATGTCTTCAATTTCAGGGAAGCGTAATAACAAAGACTTTAATATGGTGAATACTGTGTCAGAATAAAGCCTTTCTTCAGAGGCCAATGGCATCTCCTAGCAATAACAGGAAATTCTAAGTATAAATGATGACTCTTACTGTGCATCGGTAGCACCTAGTCAGTTAAGACACCTCTGCTTAGCATGCTGACCCAATTCAATGCTTTTAAGTATTTTTTTTAAATACATGTGAACTCTGCTGTGAACCACAAAAAGCTCATCAGTTTTTGAGTTTTCAAAAGGCTAAAAAGTTCACAAGAAGCATAACATTAAGTTTCACACAAATAATAGCTAAATTTAGTATTTTGTTTTTAAAAAGATAATATATATCAATTTACTTGATATTTCTACTGGTTTTATGGCATTTATTATTATCATCACCAACGGCATTATAATTATCATTACATTTTAAGGAACTTAGGGCTCAGAGCTGTAAAGCAACTTGCCAAGTCACCCAGGTAGCAGCTAAGTAGACTCTTTTCCAACAGCAAATTCTACACTCTGTGCCTCAGATACCACCAGCACTTGCTCCCGCTTTTCCATGGTGAATTGCTCCAGAATAATAAACACCTTAAAAAAACTGCCAACGTGACTACAAGAACTGATTGTTGGCTGGCTGGAACAAAAACATACATCAGACACTGCGGTAAAGCACAAAGCACATTTATAAAGGCATTGTTTTTAATCATGAAACGCTGGCAATGACAGGTAATTTTTTGAAATATTAAATTGTGTTTTGCTTTCCCGACCATAAAAGCATAAGAAAATGAATGAGCAGAATTTATGTTTTATGTTTTATATTTTCCTCCGCTCATTCCAAAAAGGCAACAGAAATTTGCATTCCCTTCCCTTGGGTGTAATTGCCGAGTCAAAGCAAAATTACCGGAAGAAAATAACTTTTCATGGTCTTTGTGGAGGCTTAAATTCATGGAGGGTAACATGAGCGGGAGGGAAGAAAAATGAGAATTTTCCAGACTGAGGTGAAATAGCTACAAGCAGTGAAAGAGCCAGTGTACAACGAGAATCCAAAGGCAGATGCTAATTTGCTCCTGTATGGAATATTCTGGATGTGACGTCATCCCCATTGCAGTACTCCGAGAAGAAGGAGGATCTCTGAGGGTGAATGACCATGTGATAACTCTCTTGAGGCCAGACTGACCCTACACGCTGGGGCTGGAACATAGCCCGAATTCAGGTATCTTGTCTTGTACAGAAGGTCTCCAGAGCAACAGAACTTCAAAGTTCAGTGCAGGATGAGTAACGGATCCGCTAGCTTTGCCGAAATTTCCCAAAGGCAGGGGAGGTCTCTGTGAAGTACCGTTTTAGACAAACCCTACCATCATCTTCACATCCAGGCACAGGCAGGAAGGAGATTGTCCAAAAGGTTAGCATTCTGAACAGATAATAGGCAGAAACTTCAAGTCAGATTTAGTTTAATTTAAAAACAGTGATGTATATGCAAGTATGGTTCTGAAGAGAGTTGGATGGATGGAAGGATGTTGGAAACAATGTCGATGAGAAATGATGGCCACCTGGGGGCACACACCATTCTATTTGCTAGGAAGTTTGACAGTTTTCATAATAAAACATTTAAAAAGACAGTGTGAGTAGGTAGTGATTTATGTACCTCTGTTAAGGAGGGCAGTGCAGGCTGTGTGGGAAAGAGCCTAAAAGTACAGTGTGAAGAAAGTGTCTAAGCAGCATTGCTGGCCACGGGCTGAGACAGGGGAAGCAGCAACGTGTGTGATGTGCATTTTCCAGATTTAATCAAGATTCTACAGCTTTTCTTGATATAAACAAAATTATCAGAATTTAAAATACTTGAATTCAGTCACCCTCGTACAGAAACGGAACACATCACACTTTTGTAAGGACAGACTAATCATTTAGAACAATAGGCATACTTTTTGTTATCAATAAAGTTATTGCCCATTAAAGGTGTTTGGTTTACAGCCTTTTTATAAAAAACCTAATGAAATGTTCCTGCTTGCTCTAGTTCCAGGTAAAGCTCTGCTAGGATTTGCCTAGAATCTCAGAACCTCTAAAGATTGAAGATGCAGGTGATCCTGCTGGCTTTGACCCACCCAACTAGAAGAAGCTGGCCTGATCCTTCCCCATCCATAGGCTGAACTTTATTCAATTTTTTTTTAAAAAACCCTGCATCCAACTTTTACCACATGCAGCTGTCCTGAGTTGCCAGCTTTTCCCCCAGTTTTGCTGGCCTTTTGGGGTAGTCCCAGCAGAGAGCAGGACTCCCTGGTGATCAAAATCTTGCTTCTCTGGAAGCCCAAGGGCTTTCAGACTTGCTGATGCATTAATTCTGCCATAGAACTTGCAAGATGAGCAGCCCCAAAAGTCTGAGCCAACAGGCCTCCTTCTTCAGACAAGGTACCTAACTTTACCATGCACTGAACCCAGGAGATTTGTCCTGAGGGAAACCAGAGCACCACATGGGGGCCTGCAGCAGCCTTCAGAGGCCCCTGCTCTCTGAAAGGGTCAACTCTGGGGAGAGAGCTTGTCCCCTTAAACCAGTTATAAAAGGAAGCTTCCAATAGCTCATGAAGACTTAAAGTTGGCTCCTGTACAACACATCAGTGAACTACCCACAGACATACCTAGGTCTTCAAGAGATACTTAACTGTACTTAGGACAGGCTTAAATTCAACGTATCTCCAGAAACAATAGCTTGTACTTGGGAGCTTCCCACTAACACTCAGATCAGGGAGAGGTCTTTGACCCTGAGGGCTGGGGAAGCAACCTCAAAACCAGAAAGGTCCCCAAAGTGATGTACAGGAAGACAGTGTTACAATTGCTAGTTATACATATTGTGAATGGAAAAAAATTATGCTTTAACTGTATATGATCAACAGTGGGCCCCTCATTTTGTTTGTGTATCTCTAAGCCAAACGGTTGCATCCAGAAGATAGAGTATGAATTTGAGAACTCACAGAGGTTAATGGCTACACACACTCATACATTTGCTCAAATTCACAGGGTGCCTTTCAGTGTGCTTCACATCATGGTAGTTCACATGCACACGATTTTGTGGATGTTTGATCTCGGGCTCCTAAAGTGTAGACTCATTATAACACAGCACTGGAATTTTTAATGACATAAAACTTGACCACATAAATCTATTTTATATCATCTTTCTTTACTTTAAACAGTACAGTTCCCTTGTTATCTTTTGGCAAAGAAATGAAAGAATAACATTTTTCTCACACTAAATGACAAGAGTTTCAAATTTGGTGACCTTTTATGTGATGACGAGTAGGTACCAGTAGAGTACTACCTGCAAGAAATCCTCAGAAAAGATTAAGACACTGGGTTCTGTCTCCTCCCAAGGTAAAAGTGATGGTCTAATAGTGAAAGAGAAATTAATGATTTGTTTTGCTTTTAATCCTGCTTTGGGAAAAGAATGTTGGAAAAGGGTGTTTGGAAATGTTTATATCATCACTGTAAAAAATGATAAGGCTCACTTCTTACACTTAACTTCTCACATGGTGCTTCTTAAAAGGTTGAGACATTTTCCCAATTCATTTTAAGATGTTTCAGTTGAAGATTTTCAGGAGATTTTGAAGACATTTGATGAAAATCTTAAAATGATGTATCTCTTCTGATTTACTCACAAAAATCTGACTGCACAATGTATACTTGTGTTGAAGCATTAGACTGTTTCTCTAAAACTATATGTAATCAGTATTTGTCAATCAAAAGTTAAAACTGTTTTAGATGTATATTTTAAAATCAGATTTTGACACTAGGGAAGAGTAACTTTATTAAGTTTTAACAATACAAGTGACAGTAAGACATGTTGTCCACGAGGCTGAGAAATTAATATGATTTAGAAAGCGTAGCTAATCATGCACCTTTTCTGTCAGATCCACAGATCCTTTGAGAAATATTTTGCAGCTATGATGGTCATAAAAACAAAGTATTAAAATAAAATGAAGGCATTCATTCAGTTTCTACAACATAAAACATAAAACCAAAATTTGTCTAAATAATGAAGGACATTCTATAGCAACACCTATAAAATATTAATTTTAGTGAAGTTTTTTTTGCCTTTTTGAGACAGGGTCTCACTATGCAGTTCAGACTGGTTTGGAACCCACTTTGTAGCCCAGGCTGGGCTTGAACTTGCAATGATTCTTCTGCCTCAGCCTCCGGAGAGCTGGGATTAAGTTGTACACCACCACTCCTGGCTTTAGTGAGGTTTCCAATGCAGATGTTTGCTAGATTAATTAATTAATGTAATTTATATGTTTAAATATTTATATTCATTTTATTCTTTGTATAATACCCACTTCGATAAATGGCTTGCAGTGTGCGTTATATCTAACACTCTTTTACATAGCATGCACGTTCTAATGTCCATCTATCTTGCTACGTCCGTGTTACCTAAAGAATCAAAAACTATGCAGAGATGCATATGAGCTCTAGAATAACTATCCACAGCTTTTGAACCACCACTTCGATTGTTTCTGATGCCAGCTCATCTCTATATCCCTAGTGTTAAGCATGAAGCTTTGCTATGCTCAATAAATTTTCGGTAAATGAATAAAGGTTTGAAAATGGCTAGAGGTTGCAATTGTTCTTATATAGAAATAAGTACCCTTAAATTATTTCAAAAATGCTTTAATTCAACCATGCATGCACAGAGCAGTGAGATAAAATTGCAAAATGTTTACGCCTTCATACAAATAGTTGTTTCTGTCAAGGCAGGGAAAAGGTACCTGAAGTTTCTATTACTCGCCACTAGATGGCAATAGCTCTACACCACTCTTCCAGGGGAACACTCCCTAGCTAGCGGTCTTGAAAGTGGCGCCTAGAATGACTGTTACCTCTGCAGATACTTGCCAAGAAAACGCGTGTCAGCTTCAGGAATTCTGAGATTGATATTACTAATGAAAATGCGTTTCTGTGACTGTTTCTTGTATATATCTATGACAATTTCAACAGTTACCTGCCAATTTGATTATCTTGGTCTGTAAATCACTATAGCAAAATCAATAAAAAATTTTATTTTAAGCGGTGAGTCCATAAAGGTCTGCATATGGAAACATTAAGGTAATTGCAGCACTTTGATGTAGAATCCCAATATTCTTCTCTCTCCCCTCCTTCCTTCTAGTCTCATGGCTTTGGAGCATATGCACAGCTACAAATAAATATGTAGCTGACAGAAGCGAGAGTTGTACATTTCTCCTTTCCCTGAGAAGTGCTGTATATTCACCTACAAGCTTTCTAACCGTGACTGAGAGCTGTCTCACTTCTTTTACATGGAACAGATTTACCAAAAGAACCTGCAAAGATGCTTCTGATGTTGAGCAGAAAGGAAGTAAAGATATGGTAATGCCTGAACAGCGAGAGAGCCTCTCTTCAGGCCAATGCCTCCAGGAAATACCTCACCATTTTCTTTTGAAATGTGGTCAAAATATGATTCAATCCTTTCATGGGCTGTTTTGTTTCAATTTTACAAAAGTATTTATGTAGGAAAGTGAAAATTGTAAGCACAAACTGGGAGTTGGTAGGATCATTAGCCACATCTAAAACCCACACAGACAAGCCCCAGATTTCTCTGCCTTTAATGACTTTATCAGCTAATAGCTCCAGATAGCTCAAAGATTGGGGAAAGAAAATGAATTAATTTCTAAGAAAACCCTGGATCTTTGAAATTGTGTAATTTTTTTTCCAGGTAATGTGCACACATTTATTAGAACTGACAGGTTACTACTCTTCTCTTCCATCGATATCCATCTGATTGCCTTTCTAGGGGTAAGCTGTATCCCCAATGACGGCATCAGGTTCTTAAAGAGTTCACGGTAACAAGGGTTTACCTCCACTGCCCCACTCAGGAGTTCCTTCCAGAAGTGAAGTTCAGTCTTCCCGCACTGTCCAGGCTCATCTTGAACTTGGGCTTGTCTCAACTTGTCTAGTAGATGGAAGCATGAGACACCATGCCCAGTTTCTTCAATTCTTAATTCTGTAGTTTAGAGTACAAAGACAGACCACTTTTAAGAC
>PVLD010018794.1:5000-38082 GCA_004027595.1 Dinomys branickii
GGGCTTTTCAGAGCCTGCTGGACCTCGGGTGTATGATACTGGGATTGGGGGCGTGTGGTACTAGATTAGTCCACTGAGTACTTTAGCATAGTTCAGGGCTATGGATAATGAAAGACCCACTCAGGGTTTGGGCGGCACAACTCCTTTATATTCCATCCTTGTAGCCTAAATGGAATATAAAGATAGAAAGGGAAGACAAGCTTGCTGCTGCTGTAGCTTTTGCTTCCTTCCTTTTGTACGCCATGAAATGTTTCTGCTCCTTGATGCCTGACTGCCATGCTACCCTACCCCAGAGCCAGCTCACCATGGACTGAAACGTGTACAAACTATGAGCTGAAATAAAGTTTTCATCTTTTAACTTGTGTGTATCAGGTATTTTGTCCCAGAAACAATAAAAGTAACTAAGAGGTGCTCAGTAGAGGTTTGTGAATGAATTCACATAACAGTAATAAACATAACTTTGAGTAAAATCAAATTTAAGGTGCACAGTCAGTTGACTAGCTCTTTTGCAAGTAAACAATAAACTCTTAATTACTTTGAAGGAAGTCACTTTCTGTAGACAAAGTCAAAGAGAAATTTGTTGTATTCCTTTAGCAACATTGGAATTTTAAGGGCATGGGAGAGGGGAATGGAATAACATGTCCCTTCTCAATATCAGTATGCTATAGTGGTTAAGCAATAGACTTTTGTAGGGAACTCATTGGTCTCTCAGTGTACCCTTGGGAGGAAGGACAGTGGGTATGAGGAAAATAAAAACAAGAGACAAAAGCTGGGGTCAGATGTAGTAACCTCTTTACTTTGGAGGGCTAGAGGACTGAACAACAATGGCAGGGGCATTAATTCACACTCTTGCAAAGTTAGTATCATTAGAGGCAATGCTGCCTAGCAACCGATGACTAAAATTGTCCAGGCAGGATGCTTTTCTCAAGACTGAGGACGTTTGACTGCTCCAGGCGCTCTGGCTCTGTCCTGTCCCCACACATATGAACAATTTCCAGTTCCACCTGCTCCCAAGAGACATTGTCACCAGAATGTCTGGGCTCCAATCCCAGCTCTGCCATTGGGTATTTGTGTGACTTTGAGGAAGTTACTCACATCCTTACCTCAGTTTATCAACTTTAAGCATTGGCATTGTACTGTGTCTGCCACAAGTAGTTTATTGTGGAGGTGCAGTGAATTATTATAAATGCAAAATACAACACTAAGGCGGTTCCTAGTGTCCAGTAAACACAACAACCCGTTACTGCTATTATCCTCCTCCATCCAGTGAACATTCATCGCTGCAAGTGCACTGAGCACTGGATGTGAAAAAGCAAGACAACACTGTAGCCTTCAGAAGGATAATTAAATATGATGTGATGAGTGTGCAAATGGAAATACGTAAAGTGCTTGGAAGCCCAGAAGGCAGTTCATTACCTAAACCAAGTACTTCATGAGGAGTTATGGTTTGTGTAAAGATGTCCCCCCACAGTCACATGTACTTTTGAGTAGGCCTTTTACAGAGGTAGTTAGATCTAGAGTTCGTGATTGATTCATGGTTTAATACTAGGATTAAGAGCGCTGGAATTAAGGGTGACTGATCGCTGGATCAATCCATTGATTCAATTGGCACCATCCTAGTCCAAGTGGTCTGGATAAGATATAAGGCACAGAAAGAGCTCTCTCTCACTCACTCTGTCTGTGTCTCTGTCTGTGTCTCTGTCTCTGTCTCTCTCTGCCCTCTCCCCCTCCCTACTTCCATGAACTGTTTTCCCTCTGCCATGGTCCACTCTGCCTTGGAGTCAGCCTATTATAGACTGAAACCTCTACAAACTGTGAGCTAAATCAACCTTTTCCCCTTTAATTTTGGATGTTGAGTATTTTGTCTCAGCAATGATAAAAGTAACTAAGACATGAAGGCTTCCTGGAAGAAGTAAAATTTAAGCTAAAGTGTGGCAAATGAACAACAGTTCACAAAGTTAGGGAATAGTAAGCAACATTCACAAAAGCACAGGGACCTGGAAGATATGAGATAATGGGTTCTGATGCAAACCTCAGGGTTGCCCAAGAGTGAATGCTTTGTAGGTAGATAGCAAGAGAATCTGAGCTGAGCAGATAAAGGCTGGAGGAACAAAGCTGCATATCACAGTGTCAACAAATTTGCCACAGCAGTTTTGAAAGGAGCATGTGGAGGGAAACTACAAGGGTCACTGAGGAGCATGGTGTGTAGCCTGTGGTGTACAACACCAATTTTGTCATAAAGATACATTATTGTGGGTGTATAATGCCCATATTTATTCTTTAAATATTTCTATAATGAATTATTAATTGTGATTTTATGAGTTTTATTATATTAATCAATGAGTACTTAACAGGAAAAAGTATCAAAAAATAAGTATTGAATTTTTAATGTGTATTAATTGTTTATAAAAAAGCACCAACATTTTCAACATCAACTGTTTTTTGGTGTACAAAGTCTAAAAAATTGCAACAGAGATAAATTTTCATATGAACTACAATGAAAATATCAATAGAAGTCTACAAAAATAATCTTTACTTCAGTTATCGCACCTAAGGCAGTCTTGACATGTGACAATCGTACATATCACTTACACTGACGGTGCATGTGTTTTGCTTTCCTGGCCTTTTTATAGGACATGCTTGACATCTTGCTAATCTTGTTGTTTTGTCAGGAGGTTCTTATCATATTATAAAATGTATAGTTAACAAGGACATAAAATATCAATAAAATAAAAGTATTAAATTCTTCATATGTGTTATGCATTTGGAATAAACATCAATATTTTCACATAAGCTGTGTACTTGCTTACAAAACCTAAAACATCAGAAATAAAAACCTATCATCATTATTATTATTATTTTTGGACTTTTTGAGACAGGGTCTCACTATGCAGTTCAGGCTGGCCTTGAGCTCACTTTGTAGCCCAGGCTGGTCTTGAACTCACAATGATCCTCTTGCCTCAGCCTCCTGAGTGCTGGGATTACAGATGTGCACCCCCACGCCTGGCATAAAAACCTATTAAAGTACAATGAAAATGCTAGTAGAACTCTACAACAAAAAATAAGCTTTGCCTCACTTGTTACACCCAAGGCAGTCTTCATATATGACAACTGTGTGCACAATGCACACATCTCACTTACACTGACAGCGCATGTGGTTAGCTTTCCTTGCCTATGTGGCAGGCCATTCTGGTCACCCTATTGTCTTCTCGTTTTGTCAGGAGCTTCCTACTATATTTTACAATGTACACTTAGCAGGAAAATAAGATATCATTAAAATAAAGTATGAAATATGTAATGAGTGCTCTTATGGTTTGTGTCTAGATGTCCCCCCAAAGCCTCCTGCAGTCATGGAAGGGCTTCTAGAGTTTATGATTGGTCCATGGTCCAATGCTGGGATTATGGGTGTGAGTGCTATACCCATCCTGGGGCAGGTAACCTGTGTACAATATAAGGGAGGGAAAGAGGCTGGATCTCTGCTGCTCTTCCCCCTTTTGCTCTTGCTAGTTTTTGCTGTCTTCTGCTGCCATGAACTGTTGCCCTCTGCTACGTGCCACTCTGCCTTGGAACCAGCCAAGTATGGATTGAAACCTCCACAAACTATGAGCTAAATACACATTTCCATCTTTAAGTTGAATTTTGGGTATTTTTATATCAGCAACAAGAGAAAAGTAATCAAGACCAAATTTGGTACCAGATAAGTGGGGTTGTTGCTGTGACTGTACCTGATCATGTAGTTCAAGAGCCTTTGGGAATGGCTTGTGGGAAGAGTTTGGAAAGGTACACAGAGATGCCACCTGAAAGAGTAGGGCAGGAACATCTTAGGCTATTCTGTATGGGAGATTCTGGTCAGAGCTCAAAAGACCAGAAGGCTGATAAAAATCCTGACAGTAAAGACTGGGCTTGGGAGGTTTCTGCTGGGAAGAGGGACTGCATTGGTTATTGGAGTGCAGATGATGTGTGTTATAACTTGGCAGAAAATTTGTCTGCAGTTTGCTTGTGTCCAGAGACTTTGCCTGAGACTGAGATTAAGGGTGGCAGACTAATTAATCTGGCAGAAGAAATTTCAAAGTAGTCAGGTATTGAGGCAGTGGCATGGCTATTGTTGGGGGCTTTTGGCCAGATTTATGTTGAGAATGAAGAACAAAGAGGCCAGCAGGATGATTTAAAACATTGTGAGTTTGGCCAGAGAGGAAACTCCCATAAAGCTGTGGACTGCAAAGATACAGCTGAGATCTTGATTGATGACAGGGAACAGAATATAAAAGATGGCCTGAGGGCATCACAAGAAGCAGCAAGTCTCCATCCTTTGCAGTCTCAAAACTGCAAAAGTGAAAGACTTTGCTTTGTGGTGCACGCTGCAGATTGCCATGTTCCAGAATGGCGGTGGTGGCTGTACCATGTGCCAAAATGGTCATGACATAGAAAACTTGTTCCTCAGAATTGGATTCAGAGTGCTTAGTGATCCAGGTGCTCAACACCCAAGAGAGAAGAAAGCCAGGTTACTGCTCCACCTAGCAGCAGACCTTAGCAGTATTCACATGGTTTTGGTTTTAGGTGCATGCAGAAGGCAAGAGGTGTGGGGGTAAGAATGCTTGCGCCCTGATTTCAGAAGGCCTCCAAAACGTGCAAATCTGGTTTTTCATGTGCCATTGCACTGAACTGGGCTACTTTTACCAAAACAGTCAAAAGAAAACTTTCAAAAACAAAGCCTAAATGCACAGAAATTTAGCAATGAGCATTTCATGGGTAAAAATCACCTATTGCTGCTTTGGATCTACTAACACACCCTGCCATTTATCTGTTGAGTGGGTGAATGCACAGATGGGTTTTTGCTTTCCCCAGGCACAGCTACTGAGTCACACCCACATTCCACTTATGGTAAAATACATGTTTACAGAACAGAAGAGAGTTGTGGGTATGTTTCACTCCTTGTGATGCTCAGGTAAACATACACAAAACATGTTAGATGAAGCATTATGTGGGTAAAAATCCAAGTTTTATACTTTTGCACACATGTGCACACCTCGTCATTCATTATACCAAGTGAATAAACATGAAGATTGCTTCCTGTATCACCCAGCCACAGGTACTAAGATGCATAGCTGGTTACTGTTATGCTAAAGTATAAATTTACAGCAGGAAAGTATGGTATGTGTTGTTGTAATCCAGTGTTATGCCCCACAGGTAGAAAGTAGCATACTTAAAACAAAACTAGTCTGAAAGGTAGGGAAGTCACCCAGAAATGCGTGGTACTACAGAAGGCGGGCAAGATCATTTCAAGAACGAAGGGAGTTTACTGTTTGTCTCTATAGGTTTGCATTTCATATAAACAAGATTACAAATTACATGACCTTTTGTGTTTGCCATCTTTCTCTTACTATCATGTTTTCAAAAGTCATTTATGTTGTAACATATATGGGCACTTAATCTCATTTTGTTGCTGAATAATAATGCACTATATGGATATTCCACATTTTATTTATACATTCATGAGTTAATACTCATTAGGGTTATTTTTACTTTTGGGCTCTTACAAATAATGGTACTATAAACATCCACAGATACATTTTTCTGTGAGCATGTTTTTAATTTTCCTACAATTGAAGAATAGCTAAATAATGTAATAAAATACTATGGAACTATTAAAAATCATTTAGAGTTGTGTATGCTCATATGGTCAAAAAATGAAAATACAGGATGTATTACCATGGATTTTGGAAAAAAACTCTTCAATTACAACCAAATAATTGGGTATAATGTGGAATATGAAGAAACATCTAGGAAGAAATGATTGTTTCAATTCTTCCCTTTTCCCCAAATACAGGTGCAGTATGCAAATACCTGCAGAATATTGAAAAGGGGATCTACGAGTGTACTTGGGTTAAAAAGAAAGAAAATAATAACAGAAATCCACCAATTTCTGTCAAGCAAAGGAACTACTTCCACCAGAACATCCAATATAATCTTATTTCACATATTTCATTGAGCTTTTTCTTTTCTCTTTCTCACTTTCTTTCTTTTTTCCATGTGTGTGTGTGTGTGTGTATGTGTGTCAATGGACAGTTAAAATTTTATTTAGAATAGGTGAATTTAGTTAAAGTAGGAAATGTTTGCTGTTCCAGTACCTGTGTGGACACAATTAAGAAATTAAAAAAGGAAACACTCGTTAATGCTCTTAAAAAGCTTCCAGTGCTTTCAGTTCTAGAAAACCATCCCAAAATATATCATACATTTTAGTTTTTATCCCTGCAGAGCCACCTATCCCCAGGGAATGTTCTCCTTTTGTTTGGTGTAGGTCTTTCTTAGGCATGTGCTGCTCCAGGATGTCCCTGAGTAGGCTACAGGAGCCTTTCTCTTGGCGTGTGCCCCTGTGGGTCCGACTCCTTGGAACCTGGACTGACTATGACTCATTTGGCCAGTAGAATACAGCCACCTTGGAAGTGCTTGGAGCCAGCACTGAAAAAGACCTGGCAGCTCCTGTTTTTGTATGATGCCTGGGAACTCTAAACCCCCATGGAAAAAAATCTTGCTATCACACTGGAAAGACACATAGAGAGGTCATGGAGAGAGGTCCTTTAAGGAGAGAGAGGCCCTGAGATCCCAGCTACTCTGGTGTCTCTCCTGACCCAGTGGCTAATTCTTGTCATGTGGGTGTCCACTGCCACAAGCAGTAGGGGATCTACCAGCTAAACTCAACCCAGCTGCCCAATCCTGAGAAAAAAAAGCTGTAACTGAGTCTCAAGTCCCCAAGTTCTGGTGTGGTTTGCTGTGTATCTATAGATAAGCAAAACAAGGAAGTAGTTCCTTTGCTTGACAAGAGCTATAAGAAATTTCTAATGAATTCAGGTAGGCTCCCCCAAAGCTTAAGTATATTTTTGTTTGCCGGATCATGGCGGTATATGCCTGTAATCCCACTATTCCTGAGCCTGAGGCAGCAGGATCACTGCAAGTGAGCTCAAGGCCAGCCTGAACTGCATAGTGAGACCCTGTCTCAAAAAGACACACACACACACACACACACACACACACACACACACACACACACACACACTACCTTTGTTCAAACTAGTCCTTTCATGATTAGAGAAGTGAGATTTTTAAAAGCCAAAGGAAATTTTAAAGAGAATTGCTTTTTTCAGCTCACATATCTTAATCAACAAAGTATCCACTTTCCATTAAAGCTTCAGATCTTTAATTTTCCTCTCCAGACCCTATTTTACCTGCCTTTTCAGTAGTCTTACTCCCCTGGGTCTCTTCCCTGTGGGCCGCCTCTCGTTTTCCTCCTCACCTCTGATGTGGGGGCCTCCATCACTCCCAGGCCCTGGTTTTCAACCAGCATCACTGTGGGATGTACTAGGAACAAGCATGTTGGATGACTCTGTGGACACATTAAAGTAGGGTCTCTGGGGTGGGTTTGCAATCTGGTTTAACAAGCTCTCCAGGTGATTTCTAATGTACACTAAAACTGGAAAACCACTGCCCTCGAGCAGGGGTCAGAAATCATTTTATACATTTTATTTATGTTTTATAAACATTTTATGCTCTGAAAGCCATGTGTCTGCTGCAGCTCTTCAACACTGGTAACATAATATCAGCCACAGAGCACAGAGAAGTGAATATGTAAGACTGCATTTGATAAAATATTACTGATATTCATTAATGTGTGAATTCCATGTAATTTTTACATGCCACAAAATACTGTTATTCTTTTGATTATTTTCTGTCATTTAACAATGTGAAAACTATTCTTAGCTTGCAGCCTACATAAAAGCAGGCAATGGGTAGGGTACGGCCTGAGTTCGCAGACCTCTGACCTAGAATGTCTCTGGTTTTCTTTTATCAAGAGAACACTGTACAGACAAATCCATCTTTCATTCACCAATATTTTCTTTCCAAGGTCCCCAGATGTTCCTATATGTTCTAGGTCATTAATCTTCCTTGAAGCCATGTCTTCAAGAAATACCTCCAGTGGGACGTTGGGCCTGATCCTGGGCATTGCATGTGACCCCTCAGACTGGGCTTACTATCTGCAGAAAGAGAGCTGACTCAGCCTCAGGTCAACCTTGCTGGGAATGGATTTAGGCCACTTCACTTCCAAGACCAGGAGTCTGAACTGTGCTGAGCTTGGCTCTGGCCCCAAATAAACCACAAGAGCGGAGTTGAGGTGGCCCTTCCAGAGTTTCTCTGGCAGGGTGATCTTGGAGCAGGTTATAGCCGCACAGCCTCTCCCTTCCGAAGCTGTGCTCCCAGGGCTGGGGTGCTTCCTGAGGGTGGGATAAGGTGCCATTTCAGGTCACAGATCACACCTTCTGGGTGGTCTGGGAAACAAAAATATATGTGTCTTGGCACAGCTGTGACAGAAAGCACAAGGAACACTGAGCAGAAAAGTAGTAAGCAGTAAGTAGAGTTTTCTAATTTTAAAAGGAAAATTTGCTTGTGTCCTGCTACTCTTGGGGATGCCAGCAACAGAACACTTGGACACTTAATGGTGACTGCTACTTGCTGTCCTGTGCTACACACAGTGGCAAACTCCAGCCACCAGAATGCTGCTTTTTCCTCTGCCTCGGCTGCTCTGGGAACTGCAGTGCTTCCAGGGTCTGGAGGCAAATGGCAAGCAGATGGAGTGTGTGTGTGTGTGTGTGTGTGTGTGTGTGTGTGTGTGTGTGTTTGTGTTTTCTATGAAAAGAAGAGAATTTTTTGGGGCTTCTTAAACTGGTAAAGCTGAAAATTGTGTTGTTGCCACTGCTGCTATTGTTGTTATATGTAAAGAATAAAGGTGTTTGATTGTGAACTTCTTTCCCTGCTTCAGAATCAGCAGATCTGTTCCTGAAAAAGATCAGAAACAGAGGACATACATCACTGTTCCTAAGCTTCATCGCACAGACCTTAGCAGCAGTCCTTCAGTACAGCTCAGGAGTATAGCACAACCGGAGCAAAGGGTGGCTTCCTAACCAGTGACTGCATCGCACCATGTGGGAGAAAATAGGGATAGGCTGGTAGAATGGTTAGGATGATTGTCATTATTGACAGTCATGGTGAACTGGGCACTTGACACAACAGATAATGAAATAGAGGCACAGGCAACTTGCTCAAGATCACTCTGTTAAGTGGCCCAACTGGCTGCAGTTCCATGTGTATTTGGCTCCATGCTCTTTCAGCCGCTCCACACTACCTCCCAGCAGCAGCAAGGAGAGCCCTGTCACTAACACTAGCCCTGTGGGTACCACGTACTGCGTGCTGTTCTAAGCACCTCACATAATTAATTCATCTCATCCTCATCATTACATGGAGGACACTATTATTATCCAAATTCAACTGCAATAATGTCAGGGCTCCAGGAGGGTCCCCCTCTTTACAGCTTCGATATTTTCTGAGTTTAGACAAAAACTTCTCTGGGCAGCCCGTATTTATTTGGTTTACAAACAAAGAAGAAGGATACTCAAGAAAATGCAGTAATCTGGGCAAGACTTTTCTGAGTAATACATTATGTTAATTTAGGAGAACTATGTTATCTCCAGGAAGGCCTTCACAGTAGGAGTGAAATGCCTGAAGCTGCAGCATCCTTTAAATTAATTGGGATTGTAGCCCTGTCTTGGTTACTTTTCTCTTGTTGCTGAGACAAAATACCCAATGCCCAAAATGAAGGAAGGAAAGGTTTACTTAGCTTACAGTTTGTGGAGGTTTCGGTCCATATTTGGCTGCTTCAGAGGCAGATGGCAGAGGACAAACGTTCATGGCGGCAGAGCACAGCAAAAACAACCAGAGCAAAAGGGAGGAATGGTGGGCAAGCAGCCTCTTTCTACCAGCTTTAGATTGTAAACAGGCTACCCCCACCCAGGGGGCGGGTAGCACTCGCACAATCTCCATGCCCTCCTCTTCCACAGGCTCAGGATGTATACACAGTAAGCACCCTGGCTTCCTGCGGAGTCACTCAGCCAAACCTGTAGACTCCCCAAGTTGACACAATGTATCAAACACAACAAGCCCTATGCCTTATCTTGCCCTTTGAGGCCTCACAGCTTCACAGGCAAATACAGACCTCAGTGGTGACCAGTAACTCATAGAGGTTTCCCCAGACAAGGTACCTAAGCTTCAGACAACTCATAAATAAACATGGAAAGCCAACTGGTTAATATTAAATCCTGCTCAGAACCACTTTGCAGTGGTCTCCATCATGCTGTACCATCTATTAGTTGAATCACCTTTGAGAAATTGCATAATATCTCTGAACATTAGCTCTCGTATTTGGCACTCGGGCTTGAGAGGGTTAATGTGAGAAGTATGAGAACTGTCCTCTAAAGGTCTACTGGCTCAGCAGGTCACAAATGCTTAATAAATGGAGACTTTTTATTTGTCATTATAGATCTGGAGTTCACTTAGGAGAAAGAAGGGAATGGTGGATATTTTAACTTTCTTAAGTAACATGAACATTATAGAAAATGGACAAAATGCAGACAAGGATGAAGACAGAGATTAATATACTTCCAGCGGTAAAAGGTTAGCACTTTTAACAGTTGATATATGTTCCTCTGATCTTTCTCTATGCATGTGTGTACAATGTTCTTATAATTGATATTACATTATACATTCCTTTATATGTTCTCATTTTTGCAAAATTGTTCTTAATGAATATATTTCTACATTCTTAAATATTCTACAGTGCCATTTTTAAGAATGTATAGATTTTCTCTGTATGGTTACAGTATAATTTTAAAAATCCTCTTACTGTATATTTAGGTTGCATTCAATTTTTGCCTATTACATAAGTAAAGCTTTGATAAAAATCCTTGCATTAAGTATAGCAACATAGCCTGTAAAATCTTTTGAGATTTTAGTATCATATCAAATCTTTTGAGATTTTAGTATCATATTTAAGATCTGCATTTGGGTCTTTTTCTTGTAATATACCTACTGTGAAATCTTTAACAAGTTATTCACTCTTTCTGGATTCAGTTTTCTCATTGGCAAATGAGTATAACTGTCTCATAAAATAATTATGAGAATTAAATTGAGACACAGAATGTAGACCCAAGGCATAACTGCCAACTCCAATGATATGAATTTTTCAAGACGTGGGATAAATCTACCTTCTAGAAAGTTGGAGCAATAAATATACTCAGCAGCATTGTAAGACAGTACCCATTTTCTTGAAAACTTGACAGTACTGACTATTCACATTGAAAAAATTCTTTGGCTGACTTGGCCAAAAAATTCAGTGTTATTTTAATTTGCATTTCCGATCATGTGAATCTTTAATAAATGTTTATTTATATGGGTGATGTGGAACTGCTGACTGTGGAAAGAGAAAATTGATGAATGAACAAAAATAGCAGAATGAAGGATGGCAGAGTTATAAAATATGCAGCTGATGGGAAGAGACAGGGCTTGAAAAAATGACCCTTCGTAAGTATATAAACTACACCTCCAGAGAGCTGCTCTCATCACTGTAGGCAGTGTTTTGCATTGGGTTGTCTGGGAATGCGAGGCAGCCAAAATTCAAGGCTTGGAAAGGAAGCTTAAGTAGGAGGACACACAAGGGAGATAGATGAGCCTGTTTCTCACAGGCCTGTTGGCCCCCTGCCTCTGAATGCGTCCACGCCTGGCCCCACTCCCTGTGTGGTGGGGCATCAGCTCTGACAGCTGCTGCATCTGGGGCGCCTTGCCTTCCTCCGTCACAGTCATGGGAGGATGGAACGCAGGGCAAGACTGCCATCAGCCTGACGATGCAACTCCTTTGATAACTGCTTAGAGGAAAGAGCAAACCAATCACTGCCAATTTAGGAGTGCTGCAGCTCTGGGAACTAGTCCTTGGCTCTTCAAAATTTTATTTCAGGTCAGAGAAAAATAAGTAACAAGACAGGGAGACAGGGTTGAAATTAGCCTTCCTTATCCTACTTTACCAGGCTTATAGAGTCAGAGGAAGAAAGGCAGAGAGAGGCAGATAGGTAGATTTTTTTGCTGTGATTTTTGGCTATGTATATGTTACTCTAATCTGGGATGAGACCTGCATTTATTCTCTCCAATATGTTTGACCCTACAAACTCAGAGATAAAGAAAATATTATTTGTCCTGAGGATACTCTTAGTGACTTAGGGAAATATTTGACCACTTGCAAGCATTTTCAACTCAGTGCTTTAGAAAATTTGGTAGTACAACTTTTTAAAACATTATGTAATTGTTAGCAGGTACCAAGGAGCTTGGTGACTCTCTCATTCTTGAAGAACCAAAGCCAATGAGTGTAGGGCTAGAGAGGACAGTCCCTGGTAAAAAATGGTCCTTCCTGCTCAGACAGCCACAAGCCAGCCAGCAACCTTCCCCAGCCATGCACTGCCCATGGTGAATCCTTCTGGTGCTCAGCTCAAGACTCCCAGGTAACCTTCCAATCCATGAACTCTGCCATTTCTCAGACTTCCAAGACAGTTTTCTCTGTCCCCATTGGAGAAAAGGTCCCAATATTCTTGCTTCCAGGCTCTTTCTCAGGCTCCCAGCAATTTGTGAATGCCTACTTATTGGCCAAGGAGCCAATAAAATCCTTTGAGATGCTGGATTCCCTTACCTGGCTTTTCTACGTTTCACTCAAGAAAAAATCTTAGGTCCTCTGTTTTCCCTGACTCTCATTGATCTTGTTGGTCACATTTTTCTACCTTGACACCATCTCCCTCACCTTTGATAAGCAGTCTATCCTCATGGTGTTATGATTTTACTTCCAAAGTATCTCTCAAGTCTGGTCACCTCTGATCACCCCAACACCACTGCCACTCTCCAGTTACCATCAACCCTCCCAGGACTCTTGAAATGTTTGGTCTTCATAGTCATGATCCTCTTCCATTCTTTTTTGCCATCAAGCCTAGGATTTAGCTTCCCACTGGTTTTATGAACCAATAAAACCAACCTCTAGTGCAGCCCGGGTCTCTGCATGCATCTTCAGCTGCCTCCTGCGCCCTGCTCCCTGAGCCTCTTCCACAATGGCCACGGCCGACTTTCAAGTTCTCAGTCTTTACCTGCTCCCTTCTGCCTTGGGACCTCTGTGCTTGTGTCTTGCTTCACCTGGACCACTTTCCCACCCTGCTCCACTGAACTCCTTCGTCTTCCCACCAGAGTCACTTGCTCGCAAACGTTCAAGCTCACTACCCAGGTCAGATCAGACCCCACACAGTTGTTAGTCTCCATGTAATTTGTCTTTCATGGCCCTTTTCACAAGTAATACATTTATTTCTGTATAATCACTTAATTTTTATCAGTAGCCAGTTAGATTCTAAAATATATAAGGGAAGATACTGGGGTTTTCTTACTATTATATTTCTAGTACCCCTTTGGTAAATAGTAAACAATCAGTAAATTACTTATTAAAAGAGTGAATTAAAAGAAAGAATGGACTTATATGGTGGCACACTTACATATCAAAAAATATGTAAGAATGAACATATGAATGTACAAGAAGGGTGTGCTATACTTCTGTTCTCTGTGCTTGGAAAGGGTCCTTCTTGCTATCTATGCTAATCTTACTTAAATTTCTAGATCCAGCTGGGGTCCCATTATTGTTCCCAGTTCTGTGTAAGTACTCATGTATGTGCCACACACTCTACAGAGCACACTGTATAGATTATTTCATTTGAGCCTTAAGACATAGATGAGTGGGTATCATACTCCTCACTTTAAAAAAAGAGCACTAAAGGTCAGACACCAAATTACTCACTCATGTCATCTGCTGGGTTCAAACGCAGGCTGGGCTGACTCTGCAACCACACACTTACTCATGTGTTCCCCTATCTCCATTTATTCCAGGAAACACTTCTTGGTCATTTTCATCCCCACTGACACTCTCCTCTGAATTGCTGCAGTTCTTCCCGGCTGCGGCACTCAGCTCTGGTTCTTATCACGTTCTGTACTTCTTTGTTGGGCTCCATGTAGCCCTGTTTCCCTAGTTGTCCTTGTACAGCAGAGCAGTGACAGCTGCCATCACTGTCCTTCCCGCCTGGGGCTAACTTGTACTACAGGATGTATGGTCTGCATCAGGCACATTTCGTAGGTGGTTAGACACACTGTGGAATGGAATGGTGGAGGAAAAGAAGGAAGAGTTGATCAAGGGCTTTCCCTGCATTTTACAGAGGAAGAATATTGAGGGACATCCTGTGAAAAGTAGGTGCTTGGTGAATCAGCCAGGCCCTGGGAAGCATTTTGATGATCTTGATTATACTTGCACATGTCTCAGCAGCTAAATAATCACAAGAGGAAGTATTGCTTCCACAGAAAAGCAACATAGACCTCTTTGAAAACAAGCCTTTATCAATAGGATGACATTTTAAAAAATACAAAGACACATGTTATTATGGTAGTGAATGTTAAAATAACAAACCATACCCTGTGCTACCTCCCAAGCAGCTTGTGTTTTCTTAATTATAAGGTGCTTCAGCTTTTTTCCTCAGTTGTAAGCCTCTAGCCCAGTTGCATCTCAGAGAGTCATAGTGAGAAGGTTACCATCCTGTTTTCCTGTTTCTCCTTACATGTGCTTCTTGACTTTTGGGTTTTTAAATGTATCTTACACTGCTTAGCTACTTTTCTCTGTATTCAATCCAAAGCTCTGCCTCAGTTTCTGTTCAGGAAGTCTCCCTCTCCCAAGTTCTTGGGGTTACAATAACCAGCGAATTTACTTTTTCTTATGGGCATGTTGAGTGAGACCCCTCTGAGTCCATTTTCAGAAAAGTAGGCCAAAGTTATAAAGAGTACTCTTCCTGTGTGGTGACTTACTGGCTCATCATTAATCAGTTCCTTGTGAACAACTGGGAAAATGAATTTCATATGACTGCAGGCAGGTATCAAGCGAAAGCCTCTGTTGAGTCCTTTGAGGATAGAAGTAATTTTATGGAATGGGGAAAAAATAAGTCTTCCATTCTTTCTAAACTAAGTTTCTCTTTTCATTTTAAAATCTCGATAGTTTTCCATTTTATCTCTTCAATCAATCATGGAAAATGACTCTGAGATGTTTATTTGTAAAGTTGGTGGAGGGCAATAGTACTCCTGTGAGTGAGGAACATTAAGAGGTGTCACCAGTCCAATGGGGTCCAGTCTTTTCTCAAAATAATTCCTACCCCATGAGTTAGATTTATTAAATCAGAGGTCTATGGCACAGGGAAAGGTAATGAGCCTTGTGGACCCTTTAGATCTAAATTGCTTTTACTTACTTGTGACCCAGCTCCATATGATAGATTTACTATGGGCTACAGCCTGTAATAAAGAGATATTCACACTACAAAAGAAAAGTCTTTAGAGGGTAACTCTAAACTTGACATGTGATTATTACCACAAGGTGTTTGAAAGCTCTGGCAGACATTTTGACTTGTGATCAGTGTTGAATCTTTCTTGGTAGATTTGGCAACTGTCCTACATCTTTTAGGATTAGTAAACTCAGAAGAAAGAAAGAATATATTTTCCTTGTTTTGGCATGTGGGGTTTCAAACGGAGCTGAGATGGTCATGCCAAAGCCTCGCTTCTCTGGGGAATTATAGTTATTAACAGCCTAACCTTGAAGATTGCCATCAGACCCAGCCCCTTCATACTAAGCCACCAACATAAATAACGCTCAGTGCAGCCAGCACAAGGACTGAGCTCAGGCAGCTGTGTGAGTTCTTGGTGGGGAGACATCTTGCTTTACAATATGGCCTTTCCAGGCCCACCCCACAGACAGACATCAGCAGTGTCCAGCCCTGCAGGAGCAGCATGGAGCCTCTGAGTGCAAGGATGGAGGGAGTAGCACAGACAAAACATGCTGACTTTATTATACTTGAGAAGCAATTCAAGAAGAGATTCTTAATAATTTAAATGTGACCCAGGCCAAAATGTGAGTATAAGGAATAAAAGGATCTGTACTAATCCTTTCTACAATTTCTAATTTGAAACTAAGGTCCTATTTTCTCTCCAGCTGTGCCCAGTGCACACATTCATCAATTACGAGTCAGAGTCTGTGCTAAGCACTGGAGACCAAGGCACAAGGCGCTCATGGGTTGACGAGGGAGCGAACGAGTGAAGCTGCTTCCCTTGCTCTGCTTCTTTGGGTTAACACAGCTGCGGATGGTGCAGCGCTGTGGCAGTAACTGATTATCTGAATGACAGAATGTTATGGCTACTCCAGAGAGTCCACTGCAGTGGGGACACCGCAGGAACACATCAGTGGCACATAAGCAACTTGGCTGAGGAGCTGGGTGCAGTCATCAGCAGAGGCACCTGTTCCCAGGTCAGAGTCTGCACGGGAGACTTTCACAGATTGTTCCTGGCACTGAGGAGTTGGGCTTATCTGATCAACTTTTATTTCCTATGGAAAAACCTGAAGGAATTCACTGCAGCCCTCTGAGCCTGGCCTTTGCATAAAAAAATAGAAAACAGTTGGCAAGATTGTGGATATTCTTTGAGAACAAACAATAGGGTAACTTTCAAATCTCAGACCTCTTTCTCCTGTTTGCAAAAGTTATTCATGTTGGTGAAAGAAAGGGAAGAGAAGGGTGAGCATTTGCTGTGTGTGGAGCAGAGATGTAGATGTCTCGGACGAGTAAAGCCCAGAGAAGCCTGCCTGCTCCTAGTGATAATGTCCGAGAATGAGTATTTTAAAAATTAGTTTGCCTGGTGAGGGTGTTATAACAAAAGACAACGCAAAATGTGATAAAACCAAGAAAACTATAGCAAATGATACTTCTGTGGTGAGTCCTCCTCAAAATGCCACAGTGTGTTTTCACGAAATTCAAACTGAAAAACATGACAAAAAGCAAAACTCCTGTCAACAATTTCTGCTCTAAGTGAGAATGAGAGGTTGAGAAAATTATACAATAGCATTGTCCCCACAGTTGTGTTTTTTGGTTAAAATATTGACTTACACAGGCCCTACTATTTGTTTTAGGGTGGTTGAGAAAGATAAAAAAATCACAACCATTTCCTTTTACAGAAGGATTCTGGAAGGTCTCTGGTAGCTACTTACTTTTGTCTGGGAGAAAGCTTGAAGGGAGTCTGGGGAAACAAAATGGAAGGACTGTGTGAGCTCTCACCTGTGTAATGGACCTGCACGTGCCTGTCCTTCAACCTGCATCAGTGCTCTAGGAAGTATGTAATCTCTCTTCCTCTCTCCAAGATTCGGTGACATTGGCACTTTCTATGGGGCAAACTTTATGTTGTGTGGCTTACCTACTTTATCGGTAACACTGACATCTGAAATGCTTGTTTCACATGTTTCCTAACCATTTCATTAAAGTATTTTTCTTGGGGGAAATTCCTGTATCATAGACGACAAGTTCTTTGGGTTATGTCTCAAGATTCACACTCTCACATAATTCCCCAGCCTCGTCAGTGTAACTCATGGCCCAGCTTTGACCACCGTCCCTCAGCAGCAGTGCACCTGTCCTTCACTGCAGCCTCTGTCGGACATCCTTGCAGTCATCGTGGGCCACACTGACAAAAGCACCATCCTCAGAGCCTCCAGGAATTCTGGGGAAGCTTTGACAGAGCTGAGCATCTTTATTTGGAAAATACTCAGCTTCTTCTTCTCAACTGTGTAGGAAGAGACTTAACAGACTGAGAAAATTTACTTCATTCAGGTATTTTTTGGTCTCTGGTCCTTTTTTTACAATGTCTGCACATGTAGTGCCAACAGAAGCCTCACAGGTAACTCCTGGGAGCAAATTAGGAGCAAAGATGCAAATAAAATAAAAGGCTGTTTATCTCGGCAAAGCCACAGGGTGCTCTTCAGGTTAGGTGGTTTGTCAGTTGCATTAGCATCTTCCCCCAGGTCAAACAAAATGGAGGGTAACAGTGGGTCAGGTTGGCTTCTCTTCCTTTCACACTCAGAAGAGTGTGTTCGGTCCTTGCTGTGTACATGGCAAGATTAGGATTTTGGGATTAGTATCTTCCAGAGTTTAAGAGCTTAGAGACTAGTTGTTTTCAAATGTCCTTTAGCTGTGGAATCCTTTGTGCAAGAGAAACTGTCATAGAAGCACATTACTGAAAACAAGAAAAGTAGATTTATTCTGTCTGAAGCAGAGATGGAGATGTTCTTGATTCTGCTCACTTAGACCCCCCTGCACCTCACGCACACCAGAGCTACCCAGGCCAATATGATAGCCACTTTTCACATGGGGTTGTCTAAATTTAAATTAATTAAAACTGAGTAAAATTTAAAGTTCAGTTTCTCAGTCACAGTATCCGAATTTCATGCACCCATAGCTATTAGTGTTGAGGGGCTACCTATTGGACTGTGTGGTTGTAGAACATTTCTATCATTGAAAAAAGTTCTGTTTGGCAAAAAAAGTCTATTGGACAACACATTTCTAGAGTCTGGGAGATCCCTAAGAAATCTGGAACTTCTAGAATTCTGGGAAATACTGTTAGAAAGCCACTGGTCTCATTTAACACCTGAGCAAGAAGAGAAATCCCAAGAGGTGGGGTGGTTTGCCAGCCACACAGCAGGTTATTGATCAAGAGCTACACCTCAGGTCCCGACTCCAGCAGATTCCACCTCTGCCTCCAGCTCTAATCCCCCTGGCTTGCTCTTGTTTTCCCAGGATTCACACTTACACCTACCAAGACTTTTCCTGATGTCTGTGGTGTCGGAAGAAAGTGAACCCAGGTAGCAGGCATGAAAGGGACATTAAATTTTATACATGTTCAATCAGCTTCAGGCATTTAAATAGAGACATTTAAACTCACATCAGGCAGAAGCAGATGTGATAGGAAATACTGTCAATTAGCAAGCCGCCAATTATTCTTTCTTCACCACGCACAGTCTGTCAGCATCTAGAAAGGGTTGTTTTGCTTGGAGCTGTGGGAGCACTTGCTATGGAAACAATGCATGATTATAATGCTGATTTCTTGACTTTGCACAGAGGCTGGGGGAGGGGGCAGCTATTACCAGCAGTCACCCTGCAGTTAGAGAGGAAAGGAATTAGAAAAATAGTAAGACACTTTAACTAGTGAGCCAGACCATTTTGGAATCTTTGCTTTTCACAGAATAAGCATAATTTATCCTCATAACAGCTGCCAATTCTGGCATTTCTAATCATGCCTTGTTATTTCTCAGTGTATGTTATTATGCAGAGGTACAGATGGATGACCTGGCTGGCACCTAGGCATGTTTGGTCCAAGGGACCAGAACTTGGGCAGTTCTACTTCTTGTCTATTACTTCTTCCTTCCTGTCTGTGTCATCCTGAGGTTGATTCTGAGAGCAATCTATTTACAGGGAGATGTCCTGGGAAAGGACCAAACTGGAACTGACATCTCAATGTACGCAGCCAGCCAGCAGGCTCAGTAGCTGCCCAAGCAGCCAGCAGTGGTGAGTGTGAGCTCAGTGTCAGGCACAGTGCCAGGAACAAGAAAAGCTGCATAAATGAAGAGAGCATTACCTGGCAAGGAAAGCAGACTCTCCAACCCACACTCACAAGATGGTGCGCTGGTTGTGGTAAAAGCATCTACAAAGAGGGATGGGGATAGAGATATTAGCTGCATCATCATATTAGACTGGTTCTCCCTAGTCTCAGGCTGCTGAATCTCTGCATGCATTATTGCAGATATGCATTTTCTTGGCTTTTTCACTTGTCTAGATAATTTCTATTTAAAATTCATTTGAAGTCAGTTTTACCTGTGACTCTATTCTAGCCATATGACTATCCTAAATGGAAGGTAGAGGGAAGTGATTTATTCTCTTTGTTCTTAGGGCAGCCTGTATGTTTCTCTGTGTAACACATGGCATTATCTTGTAATTATTTGCTTATGGTTCTATTGCCACCTTAGAAAGTAAGCTTCACCTCTCTGGGACCCAGATTCTTGATCGCTATAGTAGAATAACAGGAGGAGAATGAAGCTCAAATGGTAACTAATATTACCAATATGAATGAATGGGTGGGCAGGGACATGGAAGATCTGAGGTATGCCTGGGCTCATAAAAATTAAAAGACATTTATCAGGTAGAGAATACAGCTTCACTTCTGTAGCATCCTTCTCAAAGTTTGCAATAACTGACACTGACAACTGTTTCGTTACCAAGTTCATCATTCACATCAATAGGACACCTTCTAGTTCCATTCATTTATTCGTTCTTGTTCATTTATGCAATAAATGTCCATCATGGCGTACAAATAAGGTATTTGGGGAATTTGGGAAAATGAAGGTCACAGAAAGGCTTGAGTAAAAGACATATGAGATTCTTCACCCTATAAACATATAAATTAGTTAGTAAATACAAAAACTAAAGATAAACATGAAGGATATATATAGTAAGTACAATACAAAGGTTTTATCCAAAATACAGTATCTGTTTAAATTTTAAAGATTATTACAGTAAAGGGAGTGTTGTCATTAATCTCCCTCAGACACTCCCTTGCCCTGCAGTTACCTCCCTGTTCCTGCAGCTCCGTGGAGTGGGTCTGGGAGTCCTGTTTTATTGGTGTCCTTACAAAGTGTGGTAACAAATTTGGTGGAGGCCACTGCCAAGAGCTGCCCAATGGAAAAACAGCCTCATAAAACCATGGCTGTGTGTCTTCATCCACCTTAGTCACTGGAGCTGGCACTTCCCCAAGGTTAACATGACCTCGAAAGGTAAATACTTTTAACAGTTCAGGACATGGAGATAGCCATAATAGCAAAACTAAAAACACTCACAAAAAAGAGCTTCCAGAATAGTTTCAGAAAATGTCAAGAACGATGGGATAAGTGTGTTTGAAGTGAGCATCTTTTGAGGAGCATTAATGGCAATGCATATTTTACTGCAATAATTTTTTAGAAAGTGTGCATTCAGCATTTTATTCTATCACACCTTGTAGGTTCCCAGAGGGTGTAGATTTTGTTCTGGTTTTGATTGAGAAAAGTTTCCTGAAACAAGTGAGACTTGAATGGATTTTGAGAGATAGGTAATATTTTGAATGAGTGCTTGGAAATGGTTTTCCAACAGTGGCAGATCAGGAATAAATAAACAGAGAGACCATGGGTGAGGAGGACTCAGGGGACAGCTAGTGACCCATCTACCTATTATAGGTAGCTGAGTTAGATAGAAATGAATGGGCAGTCAGACAGGGATGGCCCCTCATGAGAGTCAGTGCTAAAGACAAGAAAACATCAGAACTGTGGCTGCAGAAGTATCCATTGAAGGCCAGGCCTCAAGATAAAGATGCAAGGACCAAGCCTACATGCTTCCCTGAGGGATAAACAATAACTGGAGATTATACTGTGATTTGTAGCTCCTGGTCCAATAAAGTACAGATAGACAGCAGTCACCTATGTGGAGGGACAGAGCTCTCATCTGGACCTAACGCTTCCCCAAAATGCCTTGTGAATCAATATTAGCTAAGTGTCATTCTATAGATTGTCATTCTATAGATTGATTGTAGTTTAACTCACATTGTACCCACACTGTGACTTTTCTGTATAAATTACTCCTGACAAAGGACCTTGGTGGCAACCCACTGCTAAGACCCCTCCTGTTTCTTAAGATCTGTTTCTATTCCCCAATAAACCTTTCCACTTCTTAACTTCCTTTGTCCTTTGGAATTCATTCTCTGATTTCAGAGGACACACAACTTGGCACATCTGACATCTAGCAGGTTGGAAGTTACTTATATTATACCTAGAGAATTGGACTTGCATCACTGAAGAATTACAAGAGGTAAAGTTCAACCATTTATTCAACAAGCATTTATTTATTGAATTTCTATCATATGTGAGGCACCATTCTAGGCATGGGAAGTCTAATATTAAGATGAAGTTCTGACTACATAGAACTTATATTTTAGAAGAGAAGATGGGTAATAAAAACAGAAACAGTGAATGTATAATAAAGAAAGTTGTGAATGCCAGGAAGAAAAATGAGTTAGGAAAAGGGAAAAGCCAGTGCTAAGTAGTAGAAACTGCTGGTGTGGGTAACAGGGTCAGGAAATTCTTTTTGCCCATGTCATTTAAGCCAACATCTAGCTGCCCTGATGGAATGAGCCATACAATTACCTAGAGAAAGCCGTTCACATAGAGATAACATGTGATAACTAGGGCGCTGGGGTAGCTGCATTCTTGCTGAGTTTGGGAAATACGAGGAAACCAGCCAGACATAATGAACTAGAGGAAGAACAACAGAATGTGGTACAGGAGAAGTAAACGGAGCTCGCTCAGACGGAACTAGGGCCACCATGATAACGGCCTGCGTTTCATTGCCGGTGCACCTCCAAACCCCTGGGGAATTAGTGACATCACCGTTTTAAAGAATCCCTTTGGCTGCTCTCTGAAGTACAGGTAGTAAGAAATCTGGAGAAAAGTGGAACCGGTGACACTGACTTTTAAGCAACGATGAGGACAGCGGTGGTGGCGATGGTCGTGATGACGGTAACAGAGAGCTAAAAGCATTTTAAGCGCTTCACATACATTGACACACTCAGTCCTGCCTGGGCCTACGAGGAATTTGCTGTGATAATACCCACCTTGCAGGCAGGAACAGCGAAGCACATTGAAGTGGAGGTTGACGGTAAGGATGGGGACACGCTCATGCTCCACCTGTGTCCTTAAAGAGCTCTCCAGTTTTCACCCAGGCCTGCAGCAGGTGTAGCAGTGGCAGCGGGGAGCGGAGGTTGGATTGTGGTCTGTGCTGCAGGTACAGTGGATAGGGTTTGCGGATGGGTTACATATAAGGGGTGAGGAAGATTAAGTAATTATTCCCCCAAATTGTACTCTGCAAATGAATGCCTAGTTATTTCCAAGACAGGAAGGCTGGGAGAGAATGAGGTTTGGGGCAGGGCAGGGATTAAGTGTTGAGTTTTGTGATGTGTTACATGCTGAATAAACCCAATTAGAAGTGATCATGAGCAGACTGGTATCTACACATGGAGTTCAGGGGAGAGGTTGCTGCTGGAGATAAAAACTTTGGAACCATTGCATGTAAATAGCATTCTAAGCATTAACACTGAATGAAATCAGGTAAGGGATGAAGACATATGGAGAAGAGGAGGAGGTGAGCTTGGGACATCCTAATAAGTAACAAAGAAGATAAAGATGGAATTTGGATTTAGCAATATAAGACTGCGCGGTGGCCTTGGCAAGAGTCATTGGTCTTCCTTCCAAGTCCCTGCCAGGAGCAGCAGCATCCACCAGACTACGGCAGGGGAACAGGTGTCCGGAATCTATCCCGAGAGCAGCACAGGGCAGGAAAGCACATAAACTGACACTCCATGCCTGAAAGCACTGTCTTTTGCCCTGTCAGCTTCACTCACAACACACGTAAGGTAGGATGAGGGTATTATGAATACGAAAGTGCAACTGGAGAGCATCAAACCCCAACCACAGGGTCCTCTGCTGAGAGCCAACCCTGTGCAACTGCCCTGGGTGCGGCCAAGTACAGCTAGTAGTATGGATTACACAAGTATAAGAATGAGAACAGAACTGTAAGAAATTGATTGATGCCAGCGCTGAGATGTGGGGAGAAGGATGTAGTCAGGCGCACAGACACCTGGCCGTCCGTGTGCTAATATTCTACTACTTAAGCTGGATGGGCGGTACTCAGGTGTTCACTTTTTTCTTCAAAATTTTTCTAGAAATTAAATATTTTCTGTGCATGAAATAATACTTTATATATAAACCCATGGATATATGAAGTAAGGTGAGTAGAGACAGTGAGTATACACCACAATTCTAAGATATTTTACTATGACAGGGAGTAGAGAATTGTGAATGCCTACAGTACTTTCCTCCTAACACTAAAAATCAGGACAATAATACTAAGGAAAACATTGACAATAATATCAAAACAAAACAATATAAAATAATAATAATGACAAAAATGAATCTAAACCCCAAAGACTTGAAAACAATTAAAATTATGTGTAAATAATCTCATCTCAAAATCCAGATAGTATAAAACTCCTAAGCAAAACCACGACAATTCTTTTCTTTTGTAGCTTACATTTTATAATCTCCCAATGAGTAAAGATTGTGCAGCATGACATTAACCCTAGCAGCCACACAAGAAGGTTAACAAGCTCAGTCACACAGGAAGTTAAATTTATATAAAAATTGAAATTTCTGCATGAGAAAAGCTCCCACAAACAAAATTTAAAAGCAGAAACAAAATAGTTGCACCTCATCACCAAACAGCTTGTTTCCTTTTAGTATATAAAGAGCTTCTACATGAAATAGCAGAAGAGAAATTTTGTAAGAAAATTGCCATAGTGTCTTGACAATTCACAGAGGGAAAAAATTACATACTACCCTAAACACTTGAAATGGCACCTAGATTTATTTATGATAAATGAAAATAAAAAACAAAGAAACAATTTTTAACTCACAAGATTGGCAAGGAGGAAAATGTTGACAACGTTTACGCCAAGGCACCCCAATCTACCGCTGATAAAAGGGAAGACAAATGGGTGCAACTGCTGGCAAAATGACTCATCATTATCTTTACAATCTTATGTGACAACTTCATTTAATCACACAGGAACTCGTCCTAAGAGGCTGACATCACACACATACAAAGGAGCGCAAGAACAGCAGTTAATAAGGCCACAAGGCGAGCTTCACCTAAGTCCCCTACCGGAGAGAAGTGATACCTGGTTCTTTGGCTATGGAATTGAATGGAGTATTGAAAAACTCTTAAATATTGAGGTAAATCTGACTATGCTGAAAACTGGCTACCAAGATATCTTGCTTAGTGAAAAAGTGTATAAATTTTTCACTAATATTTTTCAAAATAAAGGGTAGCAAATGGGCTTGTGTGTTAGGGAGTGCAAAGCAGTGGGATGGCAGGTAGACCATTGGAGACAGAAAACGTGCATTTGTTTATGTGTATGTGCTATGGTTCTAACGCGTGTCTCTCCAAAATTCATTTAGAAACTTAATTCCAATGTAAACGTATGAAGAGAGGAAGCCAGTAGAAAGATATTAGGCCCTGAAGGATTTGTGTCCTTGTAAAAGGGCTTGAGGGAGAAAGCTCAACCCATTTTGCATTTCTGCCATAGGCAGTGAACAAGCCCAATACTAGACACTAAATTTTGGTGCCTTGATTTTAAATCTACAGCCTCTGGAATTATGAGAAGTTAATTTCTGTTGTTCATAATTTACCCACTTTAAGCTATTTTGTCACCGAAACCTGAACAAATTAAAACGAGTATATCCTCTCTAGAATGCAGCATTCACTACAATACAAAACTATATATTTCATCAAGTGGTGGATATGGGGCTCGGTGCATTGGAATTGGACAATAAGGAGCAGTTAATAATGCAGCATTAGAGCTGGGGATGGAGCTCAATGGCACAGCACCTGCCTGGCATGTGTGAGGCTCTGAGTTTGGCTCCTAGCACCGAACAGACAAATGCAGCATTATTAACCGCTGCTCTCTTGAGTGATGGGCAGAGCAGGCAGCAGCGGGGTGTTCTTGTAGAGTGCAACTGGACGTTTAAGGAACAGAGTAGGGGGAGGTTTTGTTGTAACTTTTCCCTTGTGCATTTAAATTTTTTATTTATGTGCATGCATTAACTAATCCAAAAAAAATTTAAACCAAAGCTCAAGTTATGAACTATTGCCAATCTATCACCAATGAGCAGCTACAGTGCTCTTCAACAACAGATAAACATTAGGACATAAGAGTACCCCCACTAAGCCTGTTGAAGAAAGATAGCAGGACATTTGAGAAACCATAAAACACTCCTCACTGCTTTTAGATGTGTCCTGAGTGAAACATACGTATTCCCCAGAGTGAGGTGGTGAAACAGCCTGACGATTTAAGATGAAGGGAGAAAAAAATCTTTTTATGTATGAAGTTTTCCTGGTGAAATACACTAGTGATCTGATCACCTAGTACTAAGCACTACGTTAGCACATGGAAGAGAGGTATCTATGAAGGTAAGGTACTTTTAGTGAACATTTACTCTTATCCAGAAATTGAACCTAGCATAAAAAAAGCACTACTTTTGTATGCGTAAAAGCCTTCCACTTGTGTTTGTGGTCTGTGACCACTTCCAATATTATTTCTAAATTCTAGTTAGCAAATGATACAAAGCCATACAGTTCTTTGTGTGGTGGAGTATAGGGCTTGGTGCCATTAAAATTTGACAAACAGGAAACCATACACACTGGAAGAATTGGGGCAGAGGGACTTTATTCCATCAGAAGAAGCCAATGTAGACAGATGGGCAGGAATTGGCTTACTGGAAGACCATCTTGCTTTTTCAAATCTCCTCCAGCTTGGTCTGGGAAAGAGCATCATAATGTTAGGAACCGCTGATCCTGCAGTCCTCCATCAGAGAGTTCAAGTCATTGAGTTTTGTCAATGTTACAAAGTACCAACATGCATAGACAAATGGAGGCAGGGTTTAGCACCACTTTGTAATTGTTTGGAGGTCCTGAGTAAAGAAGTCTTTTCATTTAACAAGTTGAACAGGGGGAAAATGAAGGCTGTTAAGTAGACAAGGCTGGATTCATAGTGACCATCATAGGTGTAGAACTCCGGACTTCATCTTACTGACTAAAGAATAGGCAACATAACTATTTTGTACTGTCATATGTTTTATAAGAGCAAATGAACTGAAGGTAAAGGACATATACAGTACACCTAATAAATTGAAACCATTCACATATAAAGCAATTGCACATGCAACCTACTGTTTTCTCCTCCAGGATGTAGATTTGGTCCTAGATCATACTCTGAGGGGCTCTTCATTCTTAGATCCATCCAAAGCATTAAAGCTGATTATAATTTCTTAAGACTAACCCTTGCATTTAAATTTACATTAATAATAAAACTGATAATTACAGCCACTCTTTCTTTGGTCACCTACTACATACTGGTCAGCCTAATGAACTGATACAGCCAAAAGCTTATGATATGGGTAAGTTTCCTAAAGCACTCTACCCACAAATATTTATGCTTCGTTATCATAGACAGTAAAGCTGAAGCAAGTTCAATAACTTGTTCTAAATCATCTTACCCAAGTGATTTAAATCAAAGCATATATCTAAAATTATTTTGTATGTCTAGCTATGCACTGGGGTTTGTAGAAAAGAAATTGACAAATTGTAATTCCTGTCACTAAGAATTTACTACTTGAAGACGCCAAATCAATATCCTGTATCACGGAGGGTAAATCCATAATTATATTCTGCAACTGCTGGAGTCAATCTTGCAGAGAGGCCAGAAAAGAGAAAGACAGAATGTGTGAAACCTCCTTTAGCAGGAATCTGACTAATTATAGCAGTCACAACTCCCCTTCTCCCCTTCTCCCTCCTCAATTCTGTTCCCTACTTTTAGGACAAAGCAATAAATGACAACAACTTTCCCATCGGGGAGGTAGATGATGTTGATGTTTTTAATTCCAGGGACGTGCTGGTGGGT
The DNA here is from genome assembly GCA_004027595.1 of Dinomys branickii. Classification (NCBI taxonomy): domain Eukaryota; kingdom Metazoa; phylum Chordata; class Mammalia; order Rodentia; family Dinomyidae; genus Dinomys; species Dinomys branickii. The sequence continues at coordinate 32,343 of PVLD010018794.1, forward strand.
GGTTGTCTCCGAATGAGAGTGAATGATAGAAAGCTGCCAACAGACACGGGCAAAGAATACAAATTCTATTCCTTTAAAGAATACAAGCAAGAATTTCACCCCAAGAAGACTGGGTGCAGGGCAAGAGGCTTTGCAGTAAGCTCATGATTAGAGATGTACCTTCCTTAGTCTCTCTAGTATCCACTGCTTGGGGCTGAGTTTTGGGCAGACCCTTGTGGCCTGTATGTTGAGTTGTCGCTGGTTGCTGAGAGAAGTATAGTGTGTGTGTGTGTGTGTGTGTGTGTGTGTGTGTGTGTGTGTATGTCTGTGTGTTTGTGGTGGTATATATTTCCACCTGTATGGCATTTCTTTCCAGTGTTGAGAGAAGAAAGTAGAAATGCTGACTTTTTCAACTGCTACTGGTGCTTCCTGGAACAAATTCTTTTTCAGTTACATTAGGGTAGGAATATATTTTGCCCCAGTGATATTTATCTCTTTCATTTCTGTAGGAGCTCAGTCCTGCATGTTGATAGGTAGAAGATGCAGACAGTATTGAAGTACTCAATACAGAAGTCTCCTGGGAGCTGGCCATCACAAATAGCATTGCATTTCTACTCTGCTTGGAGTTGGAACCTCACTGCAAAGCTTAGCCAATCCAGGACTGAAAGACATAGCTGTGCAGATTATGCACTGCACAGCTAAGGAACTAGCAGTTTAATATCCTGGATTCTGCTCAGATCCCCATTTGCCTCCTGAGTGATCACTGCTTCATGATCACTGATGTTTATGAGGATAACTAAACACTGTAAATTCTGAATAATCAAACAAGGGGAAGATCTATTCTGTTTTCCCTTTATCTAGGTAGAATATGTGTAAACGCAATAAATATTTCAAAACAAGATGTGAAAGAAAAAATATACGTCTTAAACAAAAAAACTGATCCTACAAGTAAGTGCCTTTATTTAGGGCTTGAGGAGGCCAGGGATATAGCTCAGTGGCACAGTGCTTGCCTGGCAAGCAAAAGGTCCTCAGTTTGATTGCTTTTACCAAAAGAAAAAATTTAGGGTCTTACATTACACAGTTATATAACCCATAATCACTATACAAGAAAATAAGTGGAATCTCTCGTCTAGAACCTTATTTTATCACCTTAACACACTGAAAATTGTTTTATGAAGCTTCCGTTTCAATACAAGTTGACTTTTAAATACCTACTATGTGAATCAAAAATCTATGAGCTGAAAGTGAGTAGTGAGGTGGGAGGGTCATTTGTAATTCATGAACGCCCCCAGATAATGCAGGAAGGCATGAATAAGGATCATACTGGACACACAGGGTGCTAATACATTTTAAGGAGAAATGGAGATTGTGTTAAGAGGGCCTCAAACTTGCCTCTCAGTTGAGACTGAGTATGACCCTCTCACCAGCTTGTTGTTAGCTCAGCTGAGGGGACCATGTCACATACCAAAATACAGTATGTGTTAATTGTCTCATATACATTTGTTTGAAATCATGTGGCAAAAAAGAGGTTAAAGCCTGAAGCAGTTCATGAAAGATTAGTACTAAATTGGAATTACACTATTTGATATGAGTAGTAAAATTTTGTTGGAACTACAATTTTTTTGAGTGTGATTTCTTGAGTTTGTATGTTATTTTCTGTCAGTATCTTTTACCAATGCTTCCCCCACTGATAATTCTTCTGCTAAACAGATTTCTCATCTAAGCAAGGGAAAGGTTCAAGGAGTGAACACTCTGAGTAGGAGGAAATGACAATTGAACCAATTAGCCATTTCATAACCTCTCTGTAGTTAGAAGACAGGTTTTGTTCTCACTTCTTTGTGTTCAGAATTTTTTACACATGGTACTCATTATTCTATAATTACATTAAATGCTAGCTTCTGTGATCTCTTTTGAACCCTGTGAAGTTGCAAAGCAATCTGTCTATGCTATGATGAACTTTCTAAATTAGGCACAATATACTGATTTAAAGTGCATATGGCTGAAGCCCAGTGGGGGTAGCCAATTATCTGTGGTTATAAATGTTAACAAATAAGCAAGGAAATTTGTAATTGCACTTTCTCTTTCTCCTGGCCACACATATGCATGCAGGTGCATGCGTGTGTGTGAACACACACACACACACACACACACACACACACACACACGTGCATGCACACCTTTCATTAGTTAAATTGCTGCTCAAGTATAATTTGCAAAATTATAAAAATTACAACTCTTACATAAATTGAATTCAAGTCAAATGTCTTATTTATTTCTTTTTTAAAGGGAAAACTACTAAGTTGCCATGGAAGAATCTTAAGATTGGGCAATCAGGAATCTTGAAATGGATTTGCTAATACATGTCAAATATAAGGCAATAAAATGTAATGTTTGGAGTAATCTTTTAAATAGATCAGAAATCATGTACACACTTATAAGATAAAATTCATTACATTGCTATGGATAAGAATTATATGCATTAGTCTTGATTTCTTTACAACTTAATTCCACCTCTACAGATTTCAAAAACAGCCCAGTCAATAGAAACTGACTGAAGGTACCATCTCCAGAGAATGATAGTCCTTTGAGGTGCTGCTAGACAATGTCCTGAATACCCAGGTAGAAAGAGGCTCAGCTGTCTCTTTTGTCCATCTCGAGTACTGGATCTTTTTTTCCCATCAGAGAAAGCCAACTAGTCATACTGGTATTTCAGAAGAACAAAAAAGGTAGCTGATCAAAAATCAGGCGGATCATTCAAACCCACACAAATAAGGTCTAAATTAAGCAAAAGTTAAAATTCAGGAATGCTTAGGACCCTAAAGATTAGGGGACAGGAGGTATTGTAGAGATCACCGCAGACTTGCACTTCACAGAAAAGAGTCTGAGGTTGCCTTCTCCGTAGCTGAAAGATGCTCAGCCGCTGCTCAGGTCCCTAGAGCTCTGTGGAGTCTGCTGCAGAAGACTCCTCTCCTTCTTTGTATAATGATCCTTTTTCTCCTCCTTCTGCTTTCTATGAGTTTTTTTTTTTTTAACCTAAGTGCAGTCAACAGTAAAAATGCATAGAAAAGTTATCTATAAGGGAGTGCACTTCTTCGTAATGATGAGTGCACACTCTAAAACTTTTCTGGTGGAGTTGAAAATGAGTTTTAAATAAGCGCTTTGCATTTCACATGAACGTCATAGAATGATAAGGGAAACGGCATCTCAGGGAGAAAATACAACCTGAAGGTTAAGCTCCTTCCTTGACTAGGGTTTTAATCCTCTGCACCTCCTAAGACTAGATGGCAGCGAGACCTCAGTCTGAGCCATGAGTCCTTATGTTTTGGGACCTCTTAACTGGGTTGGCAAGCTAGCATTCCTTTGCATTTTAAACAAGGCCTCTAATCCCCCAGAGCTTATATGATTGGAAAGGATGAAATGTCCCAGAAAAACCAAACAGCCTGTTTTCTTTTGTTTTTGTTTCTCCAAAAGATATTCTTTTAAATTTAATTCATTCTTTCTTAGGGCTTTCTATGCATAACTCATTGTAATCTTGAGTAGTCTATGTTACCAGCTCCTGCACATTTAAAATTGATTACACAGGAGAGATGGATGTATGTCAGTAGATATATGTTATATAATTGGTAGGTTAAAGATATTTATTAGTTGCAATTATACCTGATGCCAATAGGACTAAATGGCTTCTCTCAATTGACAGCTCATAAAAAGTCAAATTCCAATTACTGTAATTATTTTTTTCAAAATGTGAATTATTCTCATAAGTGAGCAAAAGCAGAATGAAAACAAGGAAAATGAATCTTACTTCCCACCTTGTCTTTTATCTCCAAGACTTAGGCTAAACTGTTATTACTTCCTCTTGTTAAATTCAGTTAAGTTTGTTAAATTGACATTTCTGTCAATACTTTAGAGATAAGAATGAAATGAATAAAGCTCAATGACTGCCCTAAATTCAATTTGGAAACTTCAGAATGAGAAAGATCTATGTGAATACAGTATGGAGCTCTGAAGGAGTTAATATGTATCGTTTTGTTCTTGGTCATTACAGTGTCGGTTCTAAATTCTTCACATTATATCAACCCCCACACTCTATCCCACTCATCACTGTAACACCTGCTGCTAGAAGTAGCTGCAGCCAGGCTTCTTGTCCACGTTCGCCGTCCTCGATAGCTCGCTTTAGAAAGGACTTTTCTTCGCACAGCGCTGCCACTTTGAGTCACGTGACTAGCTTGCGGGGGTGGGGGTTGGGGGGTTGGGGGGTGAGGCGGGGATGAGCTCTGTGTCACCACCTCACCACAGAGTACTAGGTCTCATTCTAGGAAATAGGTAGGCTGGAAATTCAAACTATGTCTTCTCATTTCAAACTGTATTCTCTTTTTCTATATAGTCTTCATCATAGGAAATTTCATTGGAATTGATTAAATTAAAAATATGTTGGTTTTGTTGTGGCTTAATATGAACTATCCCCCAAAGATTCATGTATTGAAAATTTGGTCCCTAATGATGCAGTGTTCGGAGGTAAGATCTAGATTGTGACAACATTAGGCTCACTGATGGATTAAGCCACTGGTGAGTTCATAGCTGCGTGAACCCGCGGGAGATGGGTCCCTGCTGCAGGAAGTAGATCCCTGCGGCCCTTGGAGGGGCTCGCTCTTCCCGCTTCTCTCCCTCCCTGCTTCCTGGCTCCTAGAGCCAGATGACCACAGAATAAAATCTCTAAAACTGTGAGTCAAAATAAATATTTTCTGTCTTAAATTGTGTATGCTAGGTATTTTCTTTCAGTAATAAGTGACTACTGCAGTGTTATTAGCTACATTCTCTAGCCTTAGTTTTTTCATGATAATTTTGAGATCAGTACTTGTACCTTTATGCTCACCTTGGAAAAGAGTACATAGTGGTTTTTTTTTTTACTTCCAAATGTAATGAGGCACACAAACAGCAGAATCATTTCTAATACAAATTTTTCCCTAGTAGGGACTGTTAAGACATTTATTACCACAGAAGATGGAAATAATTTCAAATATAGTTAATAGATATGATATCTCTTTTAAGCTGCTAGGAGGAACTTAAGTAAGCAAGACGATGAAACAGCATTTTTTGTCTTCAAAGAACTGAGCCTACTTCAAAGATGACAACATATAAAGTGGAATGCAAAATATACACTTGCATTGTTCAAACAGTAGAACTACATAGAGTGAATTCAGATCAGAGGTAACCTGAGGGAAGCAACACAATTCCCTCTTTTTCCTCAGATAATCTTATCGTGGTCGTAAGAAACTCTGGCGGAGCAATCAGACAAGAGAGAGAAATAAAAGGAATAAGGATAGGAAAGGAAGAAGTCAAACTATCACTATTTGCAGATGACATGATACTATACATGGAGGACCCCAAAAACTCCACAAGAAAACTCCTGGAATTAATTGACAAATTCGGCAGCGTAGCCGGATACAAAGTCAACACCCAAAAATCAACAGCATTCCTATACATGAACAACAAACAGACTGAGAGAGAAATTGAGGAAACCATACCCTTTACAATAGCAACCAAGAAATTGAAATACTTAGCAATCAATCTAACAAAGAATGTGAAAGATTTATTCAGTGAAAACTACAGTACTCTGAAAAAGGAGATTGAAGAGGATTTCAATAAATGGAAAAACATACCATGCTCATGGTTAGGAAGAACTAACATTGTAAAAATGGCCATACTACCAAAACTGTTGTACAGATTCAATGCAATTCCCATCAAACTACCGTTAACATAC
>PVLD010018795.1:0-38079 GCA_004027595.1 Dinomys branickii
AAAAAAAAAAAAAAGAAACCGGAAAGCATTAACAAAGAGACACAAAGTAGCACAATAACGGTATGATCAGAATTGAATTATAGACAAAGCAACAGAAAATCAACAATAGTTGCTGCATTGTATATTGATATCTTCAAAGTGTATGCTCAGGATAACACATACAGACATACAAGATTGATCGAATAACCAGTTATCAGCTGTTCCTTAGCATAAGTGACATAGTACAATAGTAGAACCATGTTAGCCGTCCTGCACATATGTATCTACATATATACATACACACATTTTTGCCTCTTTCTTTTCTCCTTTCCCTCGTCCCATCGGTTCTTTCCTTTTGAACACACTTCCTTCATGTCTCTTAGTTTATATTCCCACCCTCAGGTTCTTATACCAGTGACACAATACGTTGCCTGCTCATGTACCGCTGATTTCTTTCACTTATGAGTATGGTTTCCAATTTTAACCATTTGCCTACAAAGTCCCCAAAACTGTCTTTCTTTATAGCTGAATAATATTCCATTATATAAAAATGCCACAGTTTTTTAATCCAGTCTTCTGTGGATGGACATTTGGGTTGCTTCCACAATTTAGCTATTACAAATTGCGCTGCTATAAACGGGTGCACATATATCAGAGTGATACGATGTTTTCAGATCTTCTGGGAAAATACCCAGAAGGGGAATAGCTGGTTTGAATGGAACCTCTAGACCTAGTTTGCTGAGAAATCTCCAAACTGCTCTCCACAGTGGTTGCACCAGTCTGCATTCCCACCAGCAGTGTAATAGAGTCCCTATTTCTCCACAGTCTCACCAGCATTTGTTATTGGATGATTTTTTAATACTGGCCAGTCTTGCTGGGGTGAGATGAAATCTCAGTGTTGTTTTTATTTGCATTTCTCGGATGACTAAGGATGTGGAACATTTTCTCATATATTTATTTGCCATTTGTATTTCTTTATCTGAGAATTGTGTATTCATCCCAGATGCCCATTTCTGGATTGGGTCTTTGAATTTGGACAGGTACATGTTTTTTAATTCTTTGTATGTTCTAGATAGCAGCCCTTTGTCTGAGGGACAGCCAGCTAGGATTTTTTCCCAATTTGTGGGTTTTATTTTTACTTTGCTGGTGATTTCTTTAGATGTACAAAAACTTTTCAGTAGGATGAGGTCCCAATTATTGATTCTTTGAAATGTTTCCTTTGCAGTTTCATTTTTGTTCATGAATTCTCTGCTTACTCCTATGTCTTCAAGATTTTGACCTACTTTCTCTTCCAATAGATTTAGAGTTTCTGTTTTAATGTTGAGGTCTGTGATCCATTTTGACCTGAGTTTGGTGCATGGTGATAGACTTGGGTCTATTTTCAGTTTTCGGCAAGAGGCAAACCAGTTTTTCCAGCACCATTTATTAAACAGGCCTTCTTTTTTCCAGTGAGTTTGGTTGACCCCTTTGTCAAATATTAGGTAGCTGAGTGGGTTTTTCATTATGGTTGCATCTTCCAGTCTGTTCCATTGGTCCTCAGGTCTGTTTTTTAGCCAGTACCAGGTTGATTTTATTACAATAGCTTTGTAGTATAATTTCAGGTCAGGGATTGTGATTGCACCTGACTTGTCCTTATTGCCCAGGATTGCTTTTGCTATTCTAGGTCTCTTCTGGTTCCAGATGAATTTGAGGCATATTTTCTCTAGATCTGTGAAGTATGCTAACGGTAGTTTAATGGGAATTGCACTGAATCTGTACAACAGTTTTGGTAGTATGGCCATTTTCACAATGTTAGTTCTTCCTAACCATGAGCAGGGTATGTTTTTCCATTTATTGAAATCCTCTTCGATCTCCTTTTTCAGAGTACTGTAGTTTTCACTGAATAAATCTTTCACATTCTTTGTTAGATTGATTCCTAAGTATTTCAATTTCTTGGTTGCTATTGTAAGAGGTGTGGTTTCCTCAATTTCTTTCTCAGTCTGTTTGTTGTTCGTGTATAGGAATGCTATTGATTTTTGGGTGTTGACTTTGTATCCAGCTACGCTGCTGAATTTGTCAATTAATTCCAGGAGTTTTCTTGTGGAGTTTTTGGGGTCCTCCATGTATAGTATCATGTCATCTGCAAAGCAAGTCAATAAATGTAATACATCATATTAATACAGTCAAAGACAAAAACCACGTGATCATCTCAATAGATGCAGAAAAGGCTTTTGACAAAGTCCAACATGCATTCATGTTAAAAACCTTAGAAAAAATAGGAATAGATGGCCTCTACCTCAATCTGATCAAAGCCATCTATGACAAACCAACAGCCAACATCATACTAAATGGACATAAACTGAAAACTTTAAAGTCAGGAACAAGACAAGGATGTCCATTTTCACCACTCCTATTCAACATAGTTCTGGAAGAATTAGCCAGAGCAATCAGACAAGAGAGAGAAATAAAAGGAATAAGGATAGGAAAGGAAGAAGGTAGCTTTAGTCTTTGACATGTGGAAAACCAGTTTTTCCAGCACCGTTTTTTAAAGAGGCTGTCTTTCTTCCAGTGAATGTGTTTGGCACCCTTGTTAAAGATAAGGTGGCTGAGTGTGTTTGTAGTTGGGTCTGCATCTTCTAAACTATTCCAGTGATCATCAGGTCTGTTTTTGTGTGTTATTGTTATGGTTGATACATTGTGTCAACTTGGGGAATCTAGAGGTTTAGCTGAGTGACTCAGGAGGAAGCTGGGGTGCTTACTTTGTAAACATCCTGAGCCTGTGGAAGAGGAGGGCATGGAGATTGTGTGAATGCTACAGGCCCCCTGGGTGGGGGTAGCCTGTTTACAATGTAAGGGAAGGAAAGAGGCTGCTTGCAGCAGTTCCTCCCTTTTTGCTTGTGGTTTTTGCTGTGCTCTGCTGCCCTGCAGAGTTTGCCCTCTGCCTTGAGCCACTCTGCCTCTGAACCAGCCAAGTATGGACTGAAACCTCCACAAACTGTAAGCTAAATAAACCTTTCCTTCCTTCTTTTTGGGTGTTAGGTATTTTGTCTCAGCAAAGAAAGAAAAGTAACCAGTACCGCTGATTTTATCAATCGAGTGATTTTTCATTTATCTCCTCTCCACTTATTTTTCACAGTTGTCAGTGAACTCCATACCTTTTGTTTCTTACAGTCTTTCATTTTATTATTATTATTATTATTATTATTATTATTATTATCTGTCTTGGTTAATTTTCTCATTGTTAAGACAAAATACCAAATACCCAGGGATAAAGGAGCAAAGGTTTATTTCAGCTCACCATTTGTAGAGGTTTCAGTTCATATTTAGCTGGCTGCAAGGCAGGTGGCGTGGCAGAGGGGCATCACTGAGGTGAAACAGTTCATGTCAGAGTAGGGCAGGCAAAGGCAGCAAAGCAGAGAAGCGGTAGCAGCCAGGTTACCTGCCCTCTGGGTGGTGTTACCCGTACCTAGGGTGGGTCACCCTTAATCCCAGTGTCCCACACTTAATCTCAGCATCATGCCCTAGATCCAGGCACCTTTGAAAAGACCTGCCTACTAGTGCATGAGGCTTTGAAAGGACATCTAGATACAAGTCACAGCAGTTTCCTTTGTTTTTTTGTCATTGGATTCCTCAGTTTTCCTTATTTATTCCTCAGTTTTGCAAATTTATCTTTTTTTTTTTTTTTTCTTAAAATTTTATAATCTAGAGCTGGGCATAGCCTGTAATCCCAGCTGGGACAGGGAGAATTGCCCTGAGTTTGAGGCCAGCTTGGGCTACATAGTGAGTTCAAGACCAACCTATACTGTGTTCCAAGATCCTGTCTCAAATATAGACTTTACAGTATGTAAGTTAATGACTTTAAAAACATACTTTGTCCTTTTTTTGAACAGACTTGTTCAAATCTTTTACTGTTATTAGAGCATGCTTGCCTGGGTTTCCCACCTGGTCTTCCCCAGAATTGGTTGGTGGTAGGACCATGAGTTCGTGTGATGGTTTCTATGCAGAATGACCCCCAGAAGCCTTACCTGTTTGGAAGATGAGTTGGTTGTAGGAGTGTTACACCCTCGGTAGAGTAATCCACTGGTGACTCTATAGCTAATGCACTAAGGGGAGGTAAGGTCTAGTTGGAAGCGGAGAGTCCCTGAGGATGTGACGTGGCAGGGTCTGTAGCCCTCTCTGCTCCTCCGTTCTCTGCTTCTCAGTCACTGTGTTGTGGAGCAACTCCTCCAGCAGAGCCTTCCACCATGCCTTTCCTGCTCAGAGCTGGCTGACGTGGACGGAATCTATAAGCCCAAATAAAACTGTGCTCCTTTAAGTTGTGGCTATTGGATGTTACCTATGTCCAAACAGTGAGACACAAGCTAAGAAAGGTAAAAGTAGAGATGTCCATGAATGTTCCTTGGGATGGAAAGTAAATGAAATTTTAATGTTATTACTTTTTGTTGCAGGCATCTTTTAAAAATTATTTTAGTATGATCCCTGGATGCTTACTCGTGTAGACTAGTCGTGTAAAACCACACCACAGACCTTGAGAAAACCTACTGTTTTATATGAGCAGCTTCAAAAGCTTGATTTTTTTCAGGGTTAATCAAAAAGGAAATATTTTAAGTTTCCAGTTGCAGGCTCTCTACAGAGAAGGGTAACACTTTTCTCTCCGTCTTAGAAGACAGTGAGTGTCCTTGTTAACCTGTTGCTCCTCTCTCCCGCTCTCCTTTCCTGCTCACCCGCTGGCTGAGGACCTTCCCATCCTTGTTTCTCTCTGGCAACTGCTCTGTCACTTGTGCCCCAAGAAGAGTAAACAAAGCAAAGAATTAAGGCCCGTAGTTGGAGATTTGGCCCACTCAGCTGCACCTCGCTGTTCTCGTTCCGGTTTCTCTCAATCATACATGGTTTGGGGATTCCAGAGATTTCGATGCTGAGCTCTGGGGGGTTTGGGTTTATAATTGAAGAAGGCCTAATGCCATCAGCTTAAAGTGATCTGGTTCTCTGTGGTACTTGAAATGTAGATTCTTTGCTCTCCAGTTTGCATTGTTTTTATGGTTTCCCCTCAGAATCTCACGGGGGACTGGTACCTGGAGGAAGGCAAAAAGTTCTTCGTGCAAAGTACCATTTTGACCACTTAACAGTGTACCCCAAATCACTCTGGTGTTATGTTTATGTACTGACTATGCCAAGCATTGCTCAGGCCGGTGTCATTTCAACCAGTCGATTCTTGTATTAAATAAATTTGATAAAATTATCATTGTACATTTCCTAGTATATTATCTTATAAAAATTAATGAAAAAATATGCCATTTTTGGTCATCCTGTATTTTAGTAATGGGCTGGCTAGTAGCACCAAAACTTAAAACTGGTATCTTAAAGAAGTAAATTATGGTAAGATGAAAAGATACATACAAGTCGTAGTGGCAGCATGGAATAATGCAAAATTCTGTCATGGAGAGATCTGTGACCTAAATATTAAACTGTGTTCCAAGATCCTGTCTCAAAAAATAAATAGACTTTACAGTATGTAAGTTAATAACTTTAAAAACATACTTTGTCCTTTTTTTGAATGGACTTGTTCAAATCTTTTACTGTTATCAGAGCCTGTTTGCCTGGGTTTCCCACCTATTAAACTACAAGTTTAATTAGAAAGGCATATATGCCAGGTAGAAAACTATACATACAAAGCTGGCTTAAAACTTGGCATACTGAGGATCAGGATATTTAATTCCTTTTATTTTTTTTCTTGCTGATGTTTTTTATTAAAGAATTTAAAGTCATAATCATTCCTAATACTATGTAACTTTAAACTTTCCTTTAAAAGGTGCTTCCTGGGTGAGTTGGGGATTAGTCAAAGGTGCTGAGTTTACTGGCAAAGCGATCCAGAAAGGTGCTTCCAAACTCAGAGAACGGATTCAGCCAGAAGAAAAACCAGTGGAAGTTAGTCCAGCTGTCTCCAGGGGACTTTATATAGCCAAGCAGGCTACTGGAGGAGCAGCCAAAGTCAGCCAATTCCTGGGTAAAGTAGTTAAAATCTCTTAATCTATAGTTAACTTAAATGTTCATGTAAGATAGTTTAATTTCAAAAAGAGAATTAGGACAAAACAGTTTCGTCTTAGTACTCGTACTGGGACCTGTGGCCCACCATCAGCAGCCAACTGGGGATCTTAGAAAAGCAGAATTTCAGGCATCAGGTACACTTGATTCAGAATCTGCATTGTTTGATTCCTGGGTGATTCTTTCACATACTGAATTTTGAGAAACTGGTGAAAGGATCGTTTGTATGTGCTAGAGGGTACATGTGTCTTTGAAAGCAGTCTGAATGTGTTTGAATACCAGCCTTGAATCCATCTAAGGGCTATAACACATCTTTGCAGTACTGCAGCTCATTGCAGTAGCTGAAGCTCAAGAGGAGGAATACACAGTATTGTTTAAGCAAAGCGGCTGTAGTAATTTGATGCCAGTCTTCCCAAGCAGTATACTGCTTACTTTGCTTAAGAATCATAGCAGTTAAGTTTGTTGTTTTAAAATGATCAAAGTAGTCTTTAATGATTACTATTAAACTTAATGAAATTATCCTTTTTGGTATTTAGTGGTCTGTGAATCAGATTTTGGGTTGTATATTTTCATAGACTTAAAATACCTTACTATTATTTCACTGAGATACTTACAGAAAAAATACAAGTATACTTAGATGGGAAACACTAAAGCTGTACTTACTGGCTTTGTATTCCAGCAATCAGATAGAAAAAAATGGATGATTTTAAACAGAAGTGCCAAGAAGAACATGTAACTCTAAGAGGCATGGTTAGCAGTAGACTCGGCAATTACATTTTAAAACCAAATGGTAGCCATTGTATAAAACTTCCCAGCTAGCATCTCGTCCTTAAGTAGAAACGTTAACACTGCAGAAGAACAATTCTACATGCTTGTTTAGGAGATTTGCTAAGTGCTAGTGGTAAAATCAAGAAAAGAACAATTTTTCTAAGATTTTTTTTTATGGTTACATTAGTTGATGGAGTCTGCACTGTAGCAAATTGTGTTGGAAAAGAATTAGCTCCACATGTTAAGAAGCATGGAAGCAAACTTGTTCCAGAGTCTCTTAAAAGAGACAAAGATGGAAAGTCTACCCTGGATGGTGCTATGGTTGTTGCAGCAAGTAGTGTTCAAGGTAATAAAAAGTCCCAGACTTCCATTTCCTAAATTTATTTTTGCAATTCTAGGGATTGACCCCTGGCTATATGCATATTGAGTAAGTGCTCTCCCTTACCCTGATTGTATCCTCATTTCTCATAATTTTAACAAAGAAGATTGTTTGCTTTGAGCTTGATTTACTTTTAAATATATTTGCAGGATTTTCAACTGTCTGGCAGGGATTGGAATGTGCAGCTAGATGCATTGTTGACAATGTTTCAGCTGAGACTGTACAAACTGTCAGATACAAGTAAGTTGGATATTGTCATTTTAATGAATAAATCTCTTATATTGTTTATAAAAGTGCATGATAGTTAAGATGATCAGGTGCTTATTTTGTTAAATATCTAGTAGAACAATGTTCTTTTCACTCATGTTTCCTAAAGAGAGAATGTTTTTAGTAAAATAGAATTCCTGTAACTTTGCTTAATGATATTAACTACTATAAGTGTTAATCATTAGTGTAAATAATAGGTTTGTTTTTTAAAAGCCTGGAATTTTTATATATTTTATTGAGGATAATATATGTTTTTCACAGTGATGTTTGCCTACAAAAACTTGATTAAACTGTGGTGCCCACTGTAATATAACCCGTTCTGTATACTAAGATTGTTAAATTATGATACACCTGACTTTACCACTATTTATTTTGGAATGGAAAGACAGTATTCTTACATTTTGTGTAAGAAATGGACAAACTTAGAAATGAATGACTTGTACAAGCTTATCTGATCAGTGGCATTTCTTTCTGATTTGGCTTTGGGATCTCTCTGGAGAATGCCTATAAATTCTACTCCTACCTACCTACTGAGACTCCAGAAAAGGTTGATTTTTTGTTAGTACATGTTTGCAGTACATAATGTTTACATTCCTTGTGGGGATCATACATGTATATAACACACTGTAATTCTTTTTTTATGCCCTTATCCTCCTCTTTCTTCCCCTACCTCTATCTTTTAATCCCCGTCCCGTCTGATAAAGCTCTGCCTCCCGACTTCCTGTTACCTGTCTTTGCGTTTTGTTTGTAATTTGGGTTTCTCATACAGAGAAACCACACAGTATTTAAGCTTACGTGTCTGATTTATTTCATGTAACATTATGGTCTCGAGGTATATTTTCTACAAGTGACTCAAGTGTATTCTTTTTGGAAACGTAGTTCTATAGTGTATGTAAATACGGCAGTTTCTTTATCCATTCGTCTGTTGATGGACATATAATCTTCCAAGATTTAGCTGTTGTGTGTTGTGTGGCTATAAACATGGGCGTGCATGTGTCACTCTGTGTCACTCTGTCTAATATGACATCATTAACTCTTTTGAAAAGATACTTAGAAAGGGGGGAATAACTGGACCAAAAGCAGTTTCTATTTTTAGTTTTTTGAGGAATCTCCTTACTCATTTCCATAGTGGTCGTGGTGGATGATACAATGCGTAAGTGTCCAACCTGCGATTAGGTCTCCCTCTCACAAGAAACTAGTTTGTGCAGGTAGACACCCTGAGGACATTATCCAGTTTATTTTTACTGAGATAGATACTCTCTGGGATGCTGCCTGTCAAGAGAGGTTTGGATGTGCTGGTAGGGTTAGACAGAGGTGGCAGTACAGCAAAACAGGAAAAGGAGAAGCAGGGGTTAGCAAGAGCACGTGGTGCAGAGAGGGAGAGGGAGCCTGTGGGACTGTAGTCTTGTTAGGGTAGTGAGGGCATTATTGCATCTCCTTGGCTTATTGGTGGAGAGAATCGGGTAGTTTAAAGAAAAATGATGGGGCTGGGATACAGTTCAGTGGCACTTCACCTGGCAAGCACAAGGGTCCTGAGTTTGAGGGAAATTTACTCACATGACTCTGGTGTTGACCATTAGGTTTTTACCATAGTCAGCAGCTGTGGGATGTGTTAAAGTGTTGAGTCATTCAAAAGAGGAACAGTGGGATGTATTACAACTGTACCAGAAAGGGAATTCTAACTAGTCCAAATATGAAAGGGCCCACACGGCTCATACAACTTGGGGTAAGCCTAAAAACGGATATCATGGCAACAACTGTAAACAGATTCAGGACAAGTGGTGGTGAAGATGGGATTTACAGCAAGATCTGCTTTCAGCTGTAAATTCTTTCCCCCGACCATGTTATCTTTAAGTATTAGAGGAATCAAGGTCTGAAAATTAAATCTAGTCTGAAGGACTAGAGTTGATCTTAGCTTTGGTTTAGTTTGGTTCTTACAAAGAAAAAACAATAGTAATATTAATGGTGTTCACAATTCTTGGTTATCTGTATTTATCGCCCATTCATTCATTATAACATTTGAGTCACTTGTTTTTTTTTTTAACACTATCTCTGTTTTATAGATGAGGGCCCCAAAGTATTAAGTGTTAAAGATTAAACTCTTAAGCTAGATTTAATGGTACATGCCTATAATCCCAGCAGTCTGGTAGTCCCAGGTGAAAGATCACGATCTTGAGCCCAGCCTGGGCAATTTAGTGAAACCTTGTCTCCAAATAAAAAATACAAAAAGGGGTTTGGGGTATAACTCAGTGCAGAGATCCTGTGTTTAATACCTCTCCACAACAGTTATCACCAAAAAAATCCCCAAAAACAAAGAAAAAAATCCCAACTCTTACTAAGTTGTAGAGCTGGGATATAAGCCAAATGTCCCTTACCAAAACCTATGCTTTGCAGTACAGAGAACAGTGCTGGGTCACTGTTGGAATGGTGGCTAATCTGTGCAGGGCAAGTACTCTAAAATTATTTTCTACCACTGACTTAACATGTGTTTAGATTTTGTTTGGCTTAGGAGATACTAAACTTAATTTCTGTCCTAAATAGGTTTAATCTGCTCAAAGGCATGAGTACCCTTGAATCAAAGTAATATAGCATACCATCTTGGAGTATCAGTTTTACCAAAAAAACTGAAAAAGAAAATACGGGGTGCATCTGAAGTTCTTTTGCTAGAAATGTAAAGATAACAGGCCTTCCATTTCACCCCTTTTTACTTGTGATATTGATCTCCTACTAATAGTCATTAATTATGTGTCTGACCTTAATTGCTCAGATACAGCTAGAAGTATAGTATATTTTGTAGTAAGAGGAAAAAGTTAAAAGTGCCTCTTAGGCCAAAAGTGAATTGTATTCAGATTACTATTATCATTTGTTAGCACAAGCAATTAGGCAGCCGTATTAGAAAATGGAAGGGCTTATTGGGTTTCTCCAAGTTTGAGATTCACATCAGTAAGAACTACTGGGTTCTGATGTTGATTTTGTATTTTGGTCCTTAGTCAAGATTAATACAATAGGACATTTTAATAGTGGTTCTAAGTTAATTTATTTGTGTAGTGTGTATAGGTGTTCTCTTCTCCCATCCCTGCAAAGGTACATGAAGTGGGAGAAAATAAAACAAGGGAAGATTTAGTTAGGTAGCTTTTACTATGCTATCAGCAAGTGGAGTATTTGTGCTGGCAGCATAATAAATAGTATTTGTGTTCTTACTGCCTGTGATAAAACATTACTCTCCCAACAAGTTGTTTTAAATCTACCTAAATTGTATGTATTATGCCTGGGAGAAACTAATGTGTTATATATTTATAAAGTTCCTTACCTACCTCAACATTTTTAGGTAAATGTGTAGGAATTATTAAGACCCATTTAGTTTTGTCAGTTAAATGGATACTTTTGTCTTATTTTAGATTTAGGAACATGAAGACCTACAGGGACAGTGAGAACAATAAGTAACTTTAAACCTATTACTCTTAATTACAGGATAGTTCCTATTAAGTAATTCATTACTCTTCTACATAGCTTCTAGATTTCACTACTAAGCTTCTTTTGTTGCACTTTTAAGTTGTTTTAGGGCAAGTAACATAACCAGTAAGTTAGATTTACCTTTATTTTCCCTTAGCGCTATTTTATCTTTGATTATGTATTTATGGAAAATAAGTTTAAAATACTTTCCTGTAAGAAATTTGTTTGGTGGCACAGTATTTTATTGATTTGCTTAGTGAAATTTAATGTAAATCTCTATTAAATTTGCATGATTTCAAAGAGTACCTCCATTGGTAAATGTCCTATACCTGAAACCAATATTATATGATACCTATTGGGAGTTATTTGGAATCACTCTTCTTTCTTCTAGGTATTAGTAGAAATGTTTAAATACTGTCTTTATTTCCATCAGTGCTTTTTTCTTGTCTTCTAAGTATTCTCAGTTCCTTTAACAATTTCACATATAGTATCATTTCCAGATCCTTATTCTGCTCATCTTCAGTTTGTGTTTTGTTAGGGACAAATGAAGGTTTATCAGTGTTCTCAAAATACAGCATCTAAAATTAAATCTGATGCTCTCTACATCTGTTGCAATCAGTTCAAATATAATGGCATTTGTCGGCCCTTGTTTTGGTCATATTTTGTTCTGGATAAATATGGCACACACGACAAAGAATATATATTTTGGTAGATGTCTTTTATTACCTCACATGGAACTTGCACATTTTTGCAGGTATGGTGGTGCATTCCTATAATGCTGGCCCTCTGGGAGGCTGAGGCAGGAAGATGACAGATTTGAGCCCAGCCTGGGAAATTTAGACACTGTCTCAACATCATAAAAATGGCAAAGAAAAAAAAAGGGCTGGGAATTTAGCTCAGTGCAAAGGCCCTGGGTTCAGTCCTTAACAGTACCAAAGAGACAAAAACCTTTACACTTGAAAGAAATAAACCTTTACACCTAGACCTTTATCTTATCTTTGGATAATTATAACTTATGCCTAAAATAAGATTCTCTTTGTACTGCTTGATTTTACTTCATTGAATTTTAACCTGTCATTAGGCACTTTTTTCATTTAAGATTTTGCTTTTGAGATGAGTGGTATTAGCCAGCTTTTATCCAGTTAGAATTATCAGTGCATATGAAAGAGATGAATTTTTATGTATAGATTTTTTTCCCAGAAATTTTCATGGATAAAGTGTAATCACATGCTTGTGAGTTACCTCTACCCTGACTGATCTTGTTCTAATATTTAGTGCTTTTTAAGATTAATGGATTATCAGTCTACAGATCTCCTTACAGTGTTCTCTCTCAGCTTACCTTTCCATTTGACCAGACTCAGCGAAACCCATCCATGACTGTTCTTGGTGAGGTTTTATACTTTGTTCTGGTGCCTACTTTTTATGGACAGGTCTGTGTTTTCTGTTAACTTTTGTCTTAATCTCTGGGCTTAATCATTCCAACTGCGTGCCACGACAGACGTCACAGCACCGTGTCCTACTGAGTTTTGTATTTAGTCTTTGCTCTCAAACCTCACTACCTGCTCATTATTTTCATGCAGCTCACACCTGTTTCCTAACTGGTCTCTCTGCCTCTCGTCTTACGCTCTTCAATTCACAGTGAAACCAGAGTTAGACATGTTGCTGAGTTTGATCTTGCAATCCCTTTGCTTAGATTTATTTTAAACTACTTAGTTTTACCTACAAGTTCCTTAGTAAACTAGCCACAAGCTATCGGTGTTTGATGGGTAGATTAATTTACAACTATTTTTACTTTAAATATTTGAGGTCTTTCCAAGAATAGTTTGAACGGTTACATAAAGTTGACTGAAAGGCAGACATACTTGAAAGTTGATGTGGCTGAAATGCTGCTGCATTAGTAAAATCTACAGTCATTGCCATTGTGTTGTCTTTATAGACAGACATCACTGAACACAATGAAGAAATTTCTGAAAAGTCTGATTCACACTAAATTAAATCCTGTTGATTTATTTAGGGCATACTTCATACTAACTTGTATTCTTCAGTTGGTAGTGCTAATCTGTAAAGATCCAAATTAAATGAGTTGATTAAAACTATACCTATTGCTGGGTGTGGTGATACACGCCTGTAATCCCAGCACTTGGGAGGCTGAGGCAGGAGGATAGTTGCGAGTTTGAGACCAGCCTGAGCTACAAAGTGAGCTCAAGGACAGCCTGAACTGCATAGCGAGACCCTGTCTCAAAAAGACAAAAAAATAAAAAAATAAAAATATACCTAAAATAAGTTTTATATTCTTGCCAGAGATAAGGTTTCCAGGAATTTTTTTGCAGTGTTTAAATTTGAAGAAAAAGATTGGCAGTTATCTCTGCTTGAAGACAAACTTGGACTCCCAGATTCCCATAGTTTAAAAGAGCTTCTAGAAGAGGGTAAATAGATGCCTATTTGGAAAACTGCTTCTAAGATGCACAGGAAGGCATAGGTGATAGGCAAGGATATACTTTAAAGGAACACAACTGATAAAAATCCACTTAAGACGTGTTAATATTTTACGGCATTCAAAGTGCTTTCACATGTCATTTTATGAGATAAAGAGGTACAGAGAGGGAAGATCGGCCAAAATCTGTGGCTAGTCAGTATAAGAAAATACCTAGATTTTGGACTCCTAGTTTGGTACTTTTTCTCCCAGGAAATGTTGCGGTGGCATGAAAGGGCAGGCAAAACCAACCAGGTACTGAAATGGATTTCATTTTCATACATTGCTATCAGCAATCTGGCTTTTAAACTTGTGTTAACACACAGAAATGTGTTAACATGCGTACAGTAACGGGCACTAAGCTGCCTCAGTAAACGAAGGAGCAGTCTGGCTATCCAGAAGTAAAGTTGGTAAGGTCCGGATTTCCTGTTCGGGCAACATGTCTGGCCAAACTTCGGAGCTGTGGTTTCACCTCTTCTCCAGGCTTGCACAGAGCCGGGAAGGTGCGCATTAAGAGAAACCTGCACCACAGGTATTGTGGTCACTTGCTCAGTGCTGAGATCCCGTGAGCCCTTACTGTTCAGTCGTGGCTATTGACGCCTGATGTTGGTATTTCTCATGCTGGATTAGTTGACCGGGAGAGGGCCCCTGTCTTCCGCAGCATCAGCAAATCTTATAGAATGCTGAGGGGTTGCAAAATTGCAAGGACTGGGACAGAGTAATTTTTTAAGAAATTGTTTGCTCGTACAGTTTAGGTAGACATAACGACCACATTCATATAAAGAATTTGTATCTGTACGTGACATGTCATTTCCTCTTTTTTTCCCATTCCCATGCCCTCTTTTGAATGCCTCTTCCCCTCTCTGTTCACAAAGCTCAGTTTTGTTATTCTCCTCCTTTTCCCGTTTTTTCTTTCCCTTCCTTTTCCCTGCGCCTCCCTGTTTCCCTCTTCTTTTGGAAAAGTTTCCTCCTGTTTCACAATATCTATTATACATTTATGCTCTTAATTATATTTTCAGTTTCTCATACCCGAGAGATATTTACACACATCTGTTAGATTTATTTCATTCATGATTGTAGTCTCGAGGTCTGTCCATTTAGCTATAAATGTCTGAATTTTATCTCTCCTTATGGCTGAGTAATGTTCCATTATATAAAATAACACATCTTTTTAATCCATTTATTGGGTAGTGGACATTTGGGTTGCTTCCAAGACTTAGCTATTACAAACTGTGGCACAAAGTAATTTAAGTGGCTTTTTGTTTTGTGCCTGGTGAGAAGGCCCCTGGTCAAGAATAGTACAGATGTAAAGTTAGACTGCCTGTAGGTTCTGCCATGTGCCAGCGTTAATACAGTTATTAACATAAGGCAGAGGTCAGAATGGAACAGTCATTCCAGGGCCATAAGAAGACTATGCTTACAGCACTGGTGTTAAAAGAAAAAGCCAAGCACAAACAACCCAGTGGGTGTCATAAACTACTGCTGTAGCCCAAGCTAATAGAAGTAGAGTAGCTGTTCACTGACAAGATAGGTCTCCAGTGTTAATATAAAATGTACAGATGTAGGTCACAAAGCACCTGTGAAACTTCATGTGGAAGAGAAAATGTAAAACTTTGCAGGTTTTTAATTTTTTTTTTTTTAGGTTTTTAATTGTTGTTGTTTGTTGAGAAAAACATTAAAAGGCTGGTACCAGAAATAGGGGTAAAGAGTTAAAAAAAGCATAGGGAGATATGTTTAGGACCCTTGTATAGAATGTCAGATTGTATTTTCTCAGACATGGCATTGAAGATATATTGATGATTATTCTGTTTATGTTTTACAATTTCACAAGAACTTTGCCATACATTGGATGCCTAAGAAACTGAGGTAGAAAGGGCAAGTATTACTCATTTCACTCAGTCATTAAATATTTATTGAATGTCAGGCACTATAATAGATGCTTATGATATGTTAATGAACAAAATGAAGATTCTCCTCTCTAGTGGGGTTTATTTATAGTTTAATAAGACAGAAAAGTAGGACATAAAGATGAGTCATTAATAAGTTCTATATTATGTACAAAGTGGTGAGTTATGGAAGAAAGAGCAGTTTAAGGGGGCTTGACGGGCATTGAGGTAGGCATGTGGAGGAAGGCCATCTAAAAGCAAGGTAGGTGCTGTTAATAGTTGGACTGACTTGAAGGTGCAGTGAGCCATGCAAAGTCCAGGCAGAGATTAGCAGGTACAAAAAAGTCCTAAGGCCTTTGTGTGCTTGTTGGATTGAAGGAACAGCAGGAAGGCCAGTGAGTTTGCAATAGAGCATGGTATTTAGGAGACTGTCATAGAATCTCTGCTTAAAGACGAACTCAGGCTTCCCTGGTTTCAAAGATCATTTATAATGACTCTAAATTCTGTGTCCTGTAGTTGCTTCAGTGAAAATTTTTCTTTATACAGGTATTTCCAAAAAGGGAGGGTTAAAAAATGACTGATTAACAACCTGTACTTATCATTTCATTGTATATTCTCTCGTTTTAAGATACGGGCATAACGCAGGAGAAGCTACACACCACGCAGTGGATTCTGCCATCAATGTTGGTGTAACTGCCTATAATATCGACAACATTGGTATCAAAGCAATGGTGAAGAAAACTGCAAAACGCACAGGACAGAAACTCCTTGAAGACTATCAAATAATTGATGACTCTCAGAGGGAAGGTGAAGAAGGAACATCAAATCCAAACATGAGAAAACAGAAGAATGAGAAGGAGGCAAAGAAGAAAGATAAATGATGGAAGTGGCATAAACTGCCTGTACCAAAGCCTTACCAAATGGAGGACATTTTGGAAAATAAGCAAATGTGGAATTCTCCACAGATTAACCAGTAGTTTTTTTAAATGTACTCATTCCTGTCAAATGACTGCCATGAGTGTTCTGGCATGTATTCCACTGTTACAAGGGAAACAATCAGCATTCTTGCATCTGGCCTTTAAAAATAATGAAATTATATTCTGAGTAAGTTTATTTTTGCCCTAAATGTGACTAAAATATTTTTGTAGTTACAGCTTAGAAAACATAAGGTATAAGTCACATTAAACGTAATATTTTTCTATCTGCTATCTTTCAGGAAGAAAAGTAGGAAATTATATATTTACATAAAATCTGGTATTCAGTAACCTCAGATGTATTTATACTAGGAAAGAGTGACCTCTAAATACTATGTTTTCTTTTTGCTCTAATTGTGGATCTCATTAGACGCTTGTCAGAATATTCAGTGTGTAAGCTAAATAACTATAAACATTCTCAGATGACATTTTGAAACATTTTCAAAACGAGATTGATCATGGAAAGTAAAAATGAAGCTCTGTAAAGCTATTTGGAAGCTTGTCTGTTAGGGAATGAGGTCCTTTTCATTTAAAATGAATAAAAATTGTAAAGATGTCTTCTGGATTGGGACTGGTTTTGAAGTATTAGGAACCTAGGAAATTTTGCAGTATTACTAGTATTTATTAGAACTTAAAATAATTATCATCAGCTTTATTGACAAACCTTCGTAAAAACAAAAATATAAGTAGTTAAATTTACTGATGGTAAATACATTCGTATTTTTTGATTGTCAGCGGAATTTATATTCAAAAGCTAATAATTTACCAGGAAATGTTCTATTCATAATCACAGTAAACAGCTATCATCTATATAATCATTTTGAACCGCTAGTGGTTAGTTTATTACACTTTATTTGAAACTAGATAAAGAATGCACTTTGTGAATACAAATTCTCTGACTTGGCCTCAAATATATTTATTTATTGGGCTTGTGTTTCAGGAACACAGAATTGGTGGGGGCTTTCTCTAATAGTTGTTAAAATGGAAATAAAATTGAGTTACTAAATAGCTTCCAGTCAGTCTCTGCTTTGCTCAAGTTTGTAAGAAATAGAGTACTGTATAAGTAAAGCCTAAAGTTTGAAAAGTTGTATTAGACCAGAGGTCTGCAGAGATGCCCCAGGTGGCCTGTTTTTGCAAAAATAAAGTTTTACTGGAACACAGCTATATCCATTTGTTTACATATTGTCTATGACTGCTCTCCTGTAGTTGCAAGACATTGTAGGGCCCAAAAGCCTAAAATATTTACTGTCTGACCCTTACAGAAAGTGAGTTCACATGTGTCTATCTTACAATAGAGCTGCTGTCTCCAGAGAGTTGGATGTAACACCCTCCCAGGCACATGAATGCATTCACCAATCTAAAAGCTCTCTGCACCCAGTCATTGAGAGTTTTTATGGAGGCCCCATCACATAAGCATGATTAAGTTATTGGCTATTGGTTATTAATTCATTCCTACCCTTCATGGGTGGAGGGTCAAATATAACTTAAAGTTTCAGTCTTCTGGTTAGTTGGTTTCTCTGGGAAGCAGCTCCCATCTAAGAATCACCTTATTAGCATAAACTCAGGTATGGTTGAAAGGGCATTAATTAAGAATTTTAAAACACAGGAAATCCTGAGATTTTAATAGCTGTGTGCCAGGAACCAGGAACTAAACCAAGTATCTATCTTATGCCCTCACAGAACACCCAAAATGTGTGGGCAGCCTGTGGTCCACAAAATTAGCCATAACATCTTAGCCCAGTTTTTATTGTTTAGAGGCTTTCTATGGTTTAGATGTTTGTGGATCCTCCCAAATTCTTGTTGAAACTTAATCCCCACTGAAACATTAAGAGACAGGGTCCTGTAACTTAAGCCATGACGTGTTTACCTCAGGGGCAGTATTGGGCCCTTTTTGGCCTTCTGCCATGTGAAGATAAAAGTATTCTTTGTTTTCCTCCGTGCTTACACCATTTAAAGGATCCAGCAACATGGCACCATGTTGGAAGGAGAGACCAGGCTCTTGTAACACTGAATTGGCAAGTACCTTGAGCTTGAGTCTCCAGCCTTTATAACTGAGAAAGGTGCCTGTTTTATATAAATTACTGTCTCAGGTATTCTTTTACAAGAGCACAACTAGACCATTGAGGAGATAGTGTGGAAAACATCCTTCCTTAGGCTCACAACAGGCAGGATGCCTTTGGTTACAAGAGCATCCTACTTTAATCATACTTTCCTAACATCCAGGCAGGAGCCTAAAAGGTAATGTTCTTCTAGTCTTAGCACTTCCTTGACAACATCTGGCATGAGCCGGAAGGGGATGGGCTGTACCTGATCTACAGTAACCAAGGTTTATACCACCGTCATTCATAATGTTAGTAGCATTGTGAATCTGACATTCTTGGTGGGCTTTGGCAGACATGCTGGTTTCCTCTATACCCATATAAGTTCAAAACCTCCCTCCTGATGTGAGGGTGGAGACTCAATTAGGCAAAGTGCCTGTTAGTGCCACCCAAGACTTGGGAAAGGTCCCAGTAAATACCTCAAAATTTAAAGCAAGGTAGGCTCACTTGAAGCCAAACTCATGCTTGAGCTTTCTTGTTGGCCTGCTCCTACTGTGTAGAGAACATACTTTCCTTTTAATAAATCTCTGCTCTTACTTCGGTGTGTCCTGTTCAATTCTTTGTTCAGGATACAAAGACCCTGGGTACTGGGTAAAACAGAATACTTGTAATGCTAGGACTAAGACTAGGCCATTTCCCTGTTTCACTTTTTTAAAGAAAATAGATGTAATAGTGTGTGAAAAACAATAGTTTTCCTTACTCTGACTTTACAGACTGCCCCCTCCTACTTGTACTAGGTAGTTTTCTGGGTGCATCCTTGGACCTGTTGGCTATACAAATATAGCTGATATTTATATAATGCCTACTATGTGTTGGGAATGTTTTAAGTGCTTTTATATAGATTAACTTTCCTGTGAGGTATGTACTTTCAGCTTCATTTTACAGAGTAGATAACTGAGGTGCAGAGAGGTAAAGTAACTATTAATCAGGAGAAATAAGAGGGGATGTACTGGCTTTAAAGATGAAGGATCTATGAAGCAGAGTGACTGGCCAGTCTTCTTGTTTTTCATACATAGGTGTAGATAGAGAACAAATGGTCTTTATAATTTACTCTGATTCTGTCTGCTTAAGAACTTTGCTTTCTATTATAATTCTATTGATGGAAGAAAGTGTCTCAAGACCAGCAATAGTTCATCAGTAGATTTTTATGGTAGTGTGAGCTTCCGGTCTTGTCTCTGTGTTCATAGGTGTTGTAGGAGCAGATAAGTGTTGGGTGAGGCAGACTCCTGTGTGCAATCTATGCCACCCCAGCCACAGGAGACTGAGCTTTGAGCTTGGAACACTTCCTTATAAGGAGATCAGGAACCCACACAGCCTGGGCTTTGTGTGGGAATACATTCCTCTGTACAAGGATGCTCAGTGAATGTTCCTTGTTTGGCCTAAGGGTGTGTGCATGGCCCTTGGGCACATCTGCAACTTTAAGTATTTTAGAATCCATGGGTCATTCCACAACAGTTGAAGAGGAGTACACATAGGTTCCCCTCCATTGGATTCCTGCCAGACCCACTGGCAGTGAGGAGCTGTTACAGCTTGTATTTAATGTTCCCCAAAAGCCTCATGCAGTCATAGGTGAGGCTTTTCGGAGCTAGCTGGAGCTAGCCTGTGTGATACTGGGATTAAGGGTGTGTAGTCCTAAATTTGTTCACTGATTGGAATTAGCCACTAGGTATGGCTGAATGGATTTTATTGAAGTCAAAAGACCACCCTGGGTGTGGGTAGCACCACCCAAAAGGCTTATAGCCTGAATGGGACGAAAAGTAAAGGTAAGCTTGCTGCTTGCTGTTGCTGCCTTCCGCCTTGCCTTGGAGACAGCTGACTATATAATGCAACCTCTACAAACTGTGAGCTGAAATAAACTTTTCCTCCTTTTACTTGTGTGTGTTGGGTATTGTGCCTCAGTATCAAAGAAGTAACTAAGACAGGAATCCATAGACACTACTGGGGCTGATCTTGCTGTGTCTTCTCTATGAAAGTAATGCATTGTTCTGTTCAGCACTTTGACTGAATTGTTTTCCTTGACAACTCTAGTAGCAAGACACAATGCACAGGAGTGTTTGTGGAGTTCTCTTCTGGAACTGATAACTGCATAGTGCATAGTGTTTGCTTCATATTAAGAAAAGCTAGGCTTTGGGCTGTTAGCCAGACATTTTATGTTCTAGTTTTCCTGTAAGTGTGATAAACAACGCTCTGGTAAAAGAGACACTAGTTCTCAGTTCTTTTCCCACTAAATACCAGGTGTTTCCAAACAGACTTGGTCTTAGTTACTTTTCTCATTGCTGAGACAAATGCCTGAAACTCACAATTAAAGGTGAAAAGATTTATTTCAGCTCTCAGTTTTTAGAGGTTTCAGTCCATAGTCAGCTGGCTCCAAGGCAGGATGGCACAGCAGAGGGGATCTCAGAGAGTAGTCCACGGCAGAGCAGACAAAAGGCAGTAAGCGGCAGCAGCAGCAGCAGCAGCGAGCCTGCCTTCTCTCTCTCCCTTTATATTCCAGCCAAGCTGTAAGCCTAATGATTGGTGCTACCCATACACAGGGTGGGGCTTCCATTATCCACACAAAGAACTGCACTAAACCAATTAGAAGACTAAGCCACACACCTTTAATCCCACTATCACACCATTAATCCACATTCATATACCCTGGATCCAACCACTTCGAAAAAGCCCCACCTATGATCATATGAAGCTTTGAGGGGACATCTGCATACAAGCTATAACAGGTTTCCTCACAAATTCTGTGATTTTTTTATTTAGGAACAAAAATAGTTCAAAGGGAGCATTGCATTGGTTTCTGAACAGCTTGGCCCTCCCACAAAAATTTCTATAGGAAGTCAAATTTGTTCATAAGTTTGACAAAATGAGTCTTACACACCTTGGACACAAAAATGTGTATTACTTTGCACTTCCCAGCAATTCCCCTCCACAGCACCACTGCTTTCCCTCTTGCTTCCAGACATCCTGGGCTTTAAGCGTTGTACTGCTGTGGACTATCACACTGTACAGTAAGCACACTGCAGCACAGCTGCAACATCTGACACACGTGGGCTACTTCTGCAATTTGTTCACATCTACAAATGTTCCCAATACCAGGTCTATTCATTATCTGTGAAAGTTCTCAATGCAAATGCTCATAAGTCAGGGACGTGCTGTATTCACATTGTATGTAAAACATCCAGACCACGAATAAGGCAGATCAGATTTTTTTCTTTTAAAAAAGCCTAAAATAATGTCCTAAGATACATTCTATGCAAAATGTGGTTACAGGTATGATCATCCAGGAGGTTATTCAGTGGAAAAGTTACCAGTAAGGATGTTCTCCATCTCCACCCCCAATATATTCTGTTCAAATTTTAAAAACAGATTTAGGGCCAGGGATATAGCTCATCAGCACAGCACCTGCCTGGCAAGCTTGAGGTTGTGAGTTCAATTCCCAGTACCAAAAATAAATAAATAAATAAAATCCAGCTCAAGAGCAAGTTGCTGGAGTGTGCTATCGATGAAAGAAGTTCTATAAGAAACGGTCTTGGAGTGTGTGTGTTTGATGAGCCTCCAGACCATAACTTTGGTGAATAAAACACTGTTGTATAAACAGTAATGAGTGGGAGCTGAAAAGACAGTAGGTTTTCAGATGGTTTTGGAATTTAAGAGCTAAAGCCATTCTGAGAGATGAAAGGATGGTTGAGGACAAGACGTGGAGATACAAGTGATCACAGTTGTGGTTTGAAGGGTAAGGCTGTGGGATGGGAGCAGCCCTTTAAAAGTCTAGTCAGGAGTACGGCAAGACAGTGAAAGACCCTTTTGTTGTCATGGAGATGAGGCATGATACGAAGTCTCAGGGTAGTAAGTAGTAAGGGGAGAGCAGAAGACCTTATGCAGACATGTGGACCAGAGGAGTAGTTTTTTATACATGCAGACAGAAATGTAGTGATTTGGAAGTAGCATTAGAAAGGAAATGATTCTTGGCCTCCCTGACCTAAAGGAGCAAGGGGTTCTGTAAAGGAACCAGAGAACAAAAATATCAATTCTTGCCTCTGATATTTCAAAATGTAGGCGTCAGATGTACATATTAAGACAATTTGAAACAATATTTAACACATAACTAGCTCTTATCACCAGCACATTCTCACCTCCATCCCTATAAAGGAGAGAAAATGTAAGAACTCTAGCTTTGGAGGAAGGGAAGAAGCTACCAATGTAGAGAATAGATATGAATGAGATCTTTAAGAGGAGACTTACTTGAATTCTTTTATATCACACTTTTCCACTAAACTGTGGGTTCTCTGCAAGCAGCGAATATATTTAACATCTTGTTGCAGAAACTGTAGTAAACCCCATATAAAACACTTTGCACCAAGGAACTGGGAGGCAACTTTTATTAACAGTGGGACCTGGGTCCAAATCATCAGCACTGGTTTAAAGTAAAACAGCAATTTATATACATTTTTGTAAGCAAGAAGTACAAAGTCAATAAAGGTTAGTCTATAATTGGTTACATATGCAGTTTAGCTTACAATTGGCTACATATATTGAGTCATATGTTGTCAGGCAGATGTGTCTGGGGCAGGTTTAATTGGAGGTGGTCATTTATCATGATGCAAGGCAGGATCCCAGGCAAGCAAGCAAGATTTAATGTGAACTTGATAGAGTTAGTCTGCCCAAGGTGTATAGTCCTTGAAGTAAGTTAGCAAGACAGGATATTTCTTTAGGCCATCATGCAGTTGGTCAGACGGGGCTAAGTCAATTTTATCTCTGAGCTACAGCTGTGTAGTCAAGGCTGGTTGAGTCGGATAGTGCAATTATGAAGCTATAGTTTTAAATTTTCCCAGTACAATCTTACATATCACTTTGTACACAATAATTTCTTGTTATTAGTTCAACTGACTCCTGAACAGAAGTTGAAAGGCTTCAAGTTATCTGTCTATAATTCTAGGTGATTGTTTTGGACAGTAAAGACTATCAGTCTAATGTGGTACATTGTTTTTTTTTTTTCAAACAATCCAATTTCAAGCCATTCCTCTGCTTAAAACTTCCTACAATACAGAGATTTTTCCAAATTTATCAAATCTCTTTTTATCAAAATCCACTTTATATCTTGTTCATCAGTCTAAGGTTTATTTATTTTTTTGGTACCAGGAATCAAACTCAGGACCTTGCACTTGCCAGGTGGGTGCTTATGCCACTAAGCCCCTAAGGTTTATTTTGTACATTTTTTTTCAGTACTGGAGATTAAACTCAAGGTCTTCTCAGTGAGCTACATCCCCAATTCTTTTTCAAATTTGAGATAAGATCTCTAAGTCACTAAGTTGCCCAGACTGGGCCCACATGTGCAATCTTCTTGCCTCAGGCTCTCAGAGTGCTGGGATTACACATATGCTTCACCATGCCCAACATTCTGTGCAAACGAAGTATGCAACTATAAGGTTCTAATTTTTGCTGTCAGTTTCTAATATTTTCCCATAAATTATTGGTTTTCAAAAAATGTGCTGTAAGCAGCAATAAAATAAAGGAAGCATTAACTAAATGTGCTTTTTATTTTTTAAATCTTTGAAAGATGTTCCTTTTGTTGAAGTATAACATGTTTACTGGCCCCTACTAAGGTCTACTCTTTTCAACAGTAGAGCTGAAATTTAAAAAAAAAGGACAGAAAAGAAAAAAAGAAGAAATTATTTACCAGAGATAAGCCACTTGTGCTGATTTCTGGCAGAAAACACGGTTTCATGCTGACATTTTTCAAGCTGACCGAGGAAAATGTTCCAGCATCAGAAGGTAAACGCATACTGTCTTACACCATTTTCTATAGCTGGTAGCACAGTACCACAGACTGGGTAAGCAATCGAGAGGTTTACTTTGGCTCATGGTTATGCTCCAAGACCATGGGGCTCAATCTGGTATTGGCCTTCATGCTAGTGATATCCCAAAGAGGGACAAGGCCTAACCTGGCCAGAGATCAGAGTGTGAGAGTGTCCTGGCCACACTGGTCTTTTACAACAGACCCATTCTGGAGATAAGCCACTAACCAGTCATCAGATGAATGGATTACCCGACTCATGACAGCAGAGCACTAATCATTTCTTAAAGGTCCCCTGGTTTCATCTCTTGACAGGCCACGCATTAAATTTCAACATTAATTTTGGAGGGGACAAACTATATTCAAACACATACCAGCCAGTGCACATTTGGGGGTGGGAAGGAAGCGTAAAGCACAGATGCTGCAGGGGGAGAATGCAAAATTTATGATTAAACATACAATGAAATTTCTAGTCGCAGTGGGCAGTCCACAGAGTTGCCTAAATTCCAAGACAGACTATCTTCCCGAGTTCGGGGGGTATCTTTTCAAGGTCTGCTCCTTCTCCAACACATTTAAGCATAAGCTGTGGTACACACTCAACAGGCAAGGCAAGGCAACTCCACGCTTGCGTCCAGCATTTCCGATGAGGAATAGGAGTTGAGGCAAAACAGGCACGTGGTAGGAGGTGAGGAAAAGGAGGTAGATGTTAACCTGCGCACATCCCTCTGGCCCCACGATCTAGCCTTCCACACCAAAGCCCCGGCATCATTTAGGGAAAAACACAGGGTCGCAACGTCTGCCAGGCGATGGGGCTGCACGCACAGTTGCACGGGTAACAACTCGGCTTGCGGGCGTTTCAGCCCCCTCGGCCCCCAGTCGCGGAGAGACGCCGGCGCGGCCTGTGACGTCACCGCGTGACGTAGCGGGACAGCGCGGGAGCCGGCTACTGTGAGGCAGTCGGCCATGGGCACCGCCCGTGACAGCATTTTGTTCTCCCGGGCTTCGGGGTGTGCCTTCGGGTTTTATGCTCTAAAGCGTGTAGAGGAGAAGAGCGCGGGAGACCTTTGACCTGTCCCCATGGGGGAGGGGAGAGGCGACAGCTTCGCCGGTGTGAGCTTGGAGCGCCTCAAACTGCGGCTGCTGGAAGAAATCCACAGGAAGTGAGTCGGGTGCGGCCGGGCCTCGCCCTCGTGGCCTCGCTGCCACGACCCCGCTGCCACCCACTTCCGAAGCCACTGAGGTTCCTCTGAGACCTGACTGACACAGGGCGCGTCGAGCAACTTCCCCAAACATTTTTTTGCGGAAGATTCATTTACTTCACTGATTAATTAAACGCCACTCGTTCTGTCTCAGGGATCAGATCGAAATGTACAGGCTGTGGTGCTAGAACACCTGTTTGATTCTGCTGTTCCACTAAATTTCAGGTTTTTGTTTCATACTTCGAGGGTTTTATTTAGTTAAGCATTTCCTTCCTCTCTTTGGAAAAACTTCAGAAGTGACATTTTGTAAAAATCAGGAATCTTTATATGCTTTTTCCAAACCTTGATTTTTGGTTTGCCAAGTATTCAACCCAAGGCCTTTTAGACGCTAGACAAGTGGTCCACCACTGAGCTGTATTAGCAGCCTCCTGCATGCTTTTATTTTTATTTTTTATTTTTTATTTTTTTTATTTTAAAAAAATAAAAGTACAAAAACATACTGACAAACAGACACCAATTAGCATAAAAAAGTACAATCACAACTAATCTATAGACAAGGTGATATGATCTCAACAGTGGTTATTGCTTTATCCATTGATATCTTCGAAGTGTAAATATATAAACCCCTGCATGCTTTTAAAAACAATACTTCGTGTCAAAAGGCTGAATGCTCTGTTTTTCTTTTTCAAGTTTTTTTTGGTCTTGGAAATCGAACTTAGGATGACCTTGCACTTGCCAGGCAGGTGCTTGCCCCACTATCTCCCGTACTCACTCTCAGTATGTTTTTAAGAAGGTAATCCTACCCCCAGGCCCCATTGTTACAGGATGGAGGGTCCTGTGAGAATTTTTCCAGTTTCTTGGAAAAACACAGAAATGACAGTGAAAGTGTGTTTTTACTAAAGTTAAAAAAGAAGTTTGTTGTACAGAGGAAGAGTGGGTGGGTGAAAAGGCACTGAGTGCTCCTAGGATAGGGGAAAGCGGACTTTTGTATCTACAGTTCCAGGTTTATGTAAATTGTCCTATGGAAAAGCTCCTTGGCTTCCTGCTGTATGTAAATGTAGGCTCAGGAACAGTGTCTCCTGATTGCTTGTGCCCATATGCAAATAAGGGATTAGAAAGAGCATCTTCTGCTTGGTCCTGCGAACAGCACGAGATTCAAATGAAGGCTTGAAAATAGCCCTTTTCTAATTGGCCTGTGTAGAGTGTCAATGGCTTCACTGTACAGTATGAGAAGTGCCCCTCTCCTCGTTCCCCTCTCACCGTGAGAATTAGACTCCTGTGCTTCCACTGTGGCTCCCCTTTTTCTTAATTCTGGCAGGCTCTATGTTGTCTGAGGCGGTAAAGGATCAGAACAAATACTTTAAAGAATTTTTCATAAATTCAAATCTCAGTTATTATCACTCAGTGATTATACAGTCTTAAGTTAATTAAGCCCTTAGCGTTCTGAGCTCTTAAGATTGTTATACAAATAATTCCTGTAGTTATTAACCAAGATGAAATGGACGAATTAGCACTTGTTGGCAATAAGCATTCAGTGAACGTTGGTTGCTGCTATTGCTGTTATTTTAACGAGTTCATTTTGTTGTCAGTGTCTTGAATACAATAGGTATTCAAAACTATTGAATAAATGACATCATGATGCTGTATTATGATATGATATTTAATAGTGCTTATAAAAATTCTTTGTGTACAAGGGGTGATCAATGTATACAGTGAATGTTTAAATTAAAAAAGTTATTACAGGAAAAGAAACATGGCCATTACCCCTCCTCAAGACAGTCTCGCTAGCTCTGAACCCACTTACCCTATCATTTCTGCGACTTTCCTTATGATGGGTGAAGCTCATAAAAACATGATATGTCCATATTCACCAGATGTTATACCTTGCAACTTCTGACTCTTCCTCCAAGTCAAATGACCATGAAAAGTAAATATTTTGAATCAATTCAGGATATCAAAGCAGCCACGGCAATGCAACCCAAGACATTCAGGAAACATGACTTTTAAAACTTCTTCACTAAGCGGCGAGAATGATAGAATAAGTGTGTTTTAAATGAAGGAAAGTATTTGGAGGGATATCAATGGCAACATGTCTTTTACTGCAATATATTTTTTAAAATGTTAATACTTACCTTAGATTTTTATCACACCACTTATGTGCATGGGTTTTGTTTGTTTTCGGTTGTTATTACCAAGGGCTTTAGCTACTCCTTTTTGTAATAATTTGCAGCTCTTAATTTGTTGATTCTGAGACAGCTGACTTTTTGGGCATCATAGCTAAGAGTAAAGGGCATCCAGTGGTTACCTGAAGGCTTTGAACTTTGCTGTATATTTAATCCCTTCTGAACGTGACTGATCAGAAGCCTTCATTTGGCTGGGTCTCACCCATGGCGTCAGTAAGTTATATTGCATAATAAATTGTTTCCGAAGTAGTGATGGGTTACTTTGTTTCAGTCTTACATTGTTTTTAATTAAATTGCAATTAACAAAAATATTTTTAATAACAGGGATGTAGTGCAACTCTCAGTGGTTGAAATAAAACACAAGATAGCAGAACTGGAAGCCAAACTCAATACTGACAATGAAGGTATATAAGTAAATATTTATCTATGTGACTCCTGTGTAATTACTGTTAATTTTATCAGAATAACTGTCTATTAAGTTACATACATTAAATAACAGTAGCAAGATACCAGTGTTGCTTTTTGATAGCAATAATAATAATCTATAAGAGCTTTAAAACAGATACTTCAGAATATGAACTCTATTACTATCTAATTATTTTTCAACTTCACAAGTTCAAAATCAATTCACCAAGCTTTTGTTAGGCTGCATCAATATATTAATTCCTTAGTAAATAATATATTTCTAGTCATCCTATGTCATGGCCTTTACTAGATTTGGAGTAAAACTTTTCTTTATTCTGGGCTTGAATTTGTGACCCTTTATTCTGGGCTTGAATTTGTGAGCCATCTACCTCAGCCTACCAGAGTGCTGGGATTACAGACATATGCTACAATGCCTGGCTGTAGTATAACTTTAAAATCCTCATCTGGGAGATGAGCTAGATGTGGTGTTTCATTCCTGTAGTCCCAGCTGTTCTAAAGGCTAAAGTGGGGCAATCACAAGTCTGAGGGTAGCCTAAGCAACAAAGTGAAATCTCTGTCTCAGAAAAAAGTCTCATCTAAAGTTTGACTTTCTGTTTCTTTGTTTTGGATGAACATGATGTATGTAGGAGTTGGGTGGGTGTTGTATGTGCACATATCACATATACCTATATATCCTTAAAACTGGTGATTTATGCAGGATATTAACTTATTCCACAAATATTCATTGAGATCCCGTATGTCAACACTTTTCAATGGAAGATTTTATTTTTCTCATTTTTAAAAGGTTTTCTAACTTTTGGGGAGAAAGTATCTAAAATATGAATAGGAGAAGTGATAAAAGATCTAGGTAAGAAGAAGTAGGAACTTATGAAAAGAGAACCCAGGATAATTCCAGTTCAGGTGTAAAGGTAACCTTCTTACAGGAGCTTGAACTCAAGGATGAAGAATAGAAGAAATTTATTAAGGTTAAGGGAAGGGCTTTGGTTCTTAAATCCATTTATACCCTGTTTCCTGTAATGTTAAGCCGTGAAAAAAAAGGACTGGTAGCCCAAAAGGAATGAAATACTACTTTAAGTACCCACTGCTTTGTTAAAGCTTGATTAAAGAACACCACCTTATCCAAGGCTTAACCATTTCTTACAGCTCCATATCTGCATTTTAGTTATAGTTAGCTAGAGTAGGGCAGAGTCCGAATTCACTTAACAGTAGTTGCATTGGTAAGGGTAGCTGAATGATTTCCACAGAGAAAAACAGAAGGCATGCTCACAGATACACATGCAATGCAATATCTATACCTCCTATTAAAATACTGCTCAACAAATGCTAATATTATTATTCTCATGGGGAGGAGCTAGGTTGTAGGCACAAAGAGAAGGTCAGAATGGCAGGAGAAAAAATTATTTTCTCAGTGGGTTAAATGCTGTGATATACTGGCAACACACACATCTATATTTCCATCCTGGACCTCTCCTTTGAGCTCCTTACTATTTGCATTTATTGTCTGGTTTCTAACTCCAAGTTCCTTTGGTTTTTGGGTTTAATATAATGATAAATCAAATATTATTTTTAAAAATTCACTTTATAGTAAAGCCTTTTATTTAAAGAGAATAAAAAACAATAACAAAATAACAACATAGACAAAACAGGAAAAACAATAAAAATGATACAGGATTTCAAAACGGAACGATAGGAGTTAATAGTGGCTATTATATTACATATTGTTATCTTCAATGAAGTTACATAGATGGATAGCTGGGATAATTGTGATGTCTAATGGTTTATTGAAAGGAATAGTTAACACTTAAATTTTTTTGACCAATTTTGCGTGCTTATATCTGGTAATCTGAACGACTAATTTGAAGACAACAGTATGCAATATAACAATCATTGGTGAATTCCTACTATCTTGTGTAGTGAAGCTCTGTATCATTTCTAATTAAAAATTTTTAAAAAATTCTTTAATGGTTTGATCAATCTTGCATTCTTGCATCTGGTAATCTGAGCAAAAAACTTACTTCAGTAGATGATAAATAGTTCTTAATAAAATTTAAATTGTCTTTATTTCAAAATAAGGAAAAGAATACATCTGTTTATCTCAAACTGACATAATACTTAATGATGAAACATTAGTCATTTCTATTCCTAGGAAAAAACAAAGGTGACTGCTGCCATCATCAAAATTAATATTGTCTTAAAATTCTAATCAGGCAATAAATTGTGAAAAGGAAATGAGCAATACTTATTAGATAGGAAGAGATTGGATTATTACAAATTTCATTTTTTATCATTTAATATCCACAACCTGCCATAGGAGCAATTAAAAAACTCATATATTAGTAAAGATTTAGAAAATGATTAATGCAATAATGGAAAAAATATTCATAAAAAATGACAGCAATAGCAAGTTAGGAAATAGGATTTGTAAATGACTCCAATCACAATTCCATCCCAATCCATAAATATCTGATAATTTTGTTGATAAGAATTATGTAGGTCTATGTCAGACATATCTATATAAAGAGACAAGAGAAGACTGACTCAGTATAAGAGATTTCCTACTGAAGAGAAACCCGGGGGTAGGGACATAGGGATTGGGAAAGCATGTAACCTCACATGTCTTGCTGAGCTTTTGAAATTTACTGATGAGTCACATATACACACACTGGCCAAAAATAGGGTGGGGAATATAACTCAGTAGCAGAGTACTTGCCTAGCATAGGTGAGGCACTGGGTTTCATCTCTACCATTGCAGGAAGAAAAGTCACCATGAGAAAAAAAAGAAAAAGAAAAAGAAGAAAAAAAGAAAAAAGAAAAAAAGAAAGAAAAGTCACCATGAGCTTTCTAATAGTTAATGAACTGAATTAACTGCTCAATACACATCAAAAAATTGCTGGAGAGACACGTGGCAGTTAATAAGTATGTACATCCATCACTGTGCTCAATCCCTGAGCATCTGAGAGTCTATACTGGAGAGGGTAAATGCTACAAGTTAGCCTGTAAAAGAACATTGACTTTAGAATCAGTTCCATGGTTTAAAATCACAGCTATGGAACTTAAATATATAACTTTGAATAAATTAAAGCCCCCATCACAATTTCCCTATCTGAAAATAGGTGAATATAAAATACACAACTTAGAGAACTGTTTTCCATTTTGCCAACTCTAGTGTCAACTCAGTCATCTTACTGGGGACTAATGTTTTACAGTTCCTTACTGTGCTCAGTACTATTAATGCACTAGTAAAAGCAACATACTTTTCTGAGATAAAGGGACTGAATACTATAAATAATGCGTATTACTGATATCATTGTCTTTTAAAAATACCCAGGACTTTCTCCCCTTAAACTTGAACAACTTACTCTAACATTAAGTGGATGCATAAATAAGTGGGGATAACTAATAAGCAGTTAAAGGAGAGAAATTCTTATAAGATATAATAAAACTACTGTCATTAAAACTGAAAATAAATGGAACAGAAAAAATACTATGTGTTAGTCTTCTCAAACTCTCATAACAAAGTACTACAGATAGGATGGGTTAGACCACAGGAACTTATTTTTGCATAATTCTGGAGGTTGGAAATCTAAGAAGGTGTTGGCCTAATTGATTTCTTCAGAGGCCTTTTTCCTTGGCTAGTAAGTGACCAGCTTCTCCCTGTGTGTGCATGTGGCCTTCTCTTTGTATCTATGTTCTAATCTTTGGGAAGGACAACTGTGCTATTGGTTTAGGACTCACATATATGACCTAATTCCACTTTAGCTACCTCTTTAAACCCATTTTTATAAATTCAGTCACATTCTAAAGTACTGAGGGGTTGGGACTTCAGTATATGAATTTGGTAGGCAGGTGAATGACACTGGGAGGGGAGTGTTGTGGTAAATGAATAGTAATAAACATGGTAAAGAATTGCAACACATTCATCCTCAATAAGATAAGGGCTGAGAGCTGCCATTAGTCTTGGCTAAAAGGAACACAATTCTATGGACACAATTCCACAATAGGTGGAATAGAAGCAGTCTAGCTTATTAAAACCACGTTACAATGCCTAAAATAACCAAGTTATTGTTAAATTAATTTAAAAACTATCTTCTCATTCTTTCAGTTACTTGTGAGTAAAAGAAAGACCATTTTCATTTATGATTTGTGGGAATTAGATTATTACGAACAAGACCTGACCTGTATATTGAAATGAGAAAGTACTAAATGGTCAGTGTATTAGTTTGCTTGCAGTGCCATAACAAAGCACCACTGAGTACTTCAACAGAAATTTATTTTCTCATAGTTTTAACAGCTCAGAAGTCCAAGATTAAGATCAGTTCAGTTGATAATAATGGCTCCTTTCAGTTTTATGGACAGCTGTCTTTTCACTGTGTCCTCACATGGCAGAGACAGACAGACTGACAGAAACAGAGAGTGAACAAATTAGTTCTCCCATGGTGTCTTTTCTTATAAGTACACAAAGACAAAATACATGAGTATGGAAAAACAGTCAGATTATCTTTTAGCGAGAGAAATCTGAAGTATATATGATTAGTTGTCTATCAAAGTAGAAATATAGGCATCTTATACATTGGCTTAGGAGTATATTGCTGCCTCTTTGGAAACTTTTTGAGGTGAATTTGTTCTAATGATGATGATAATGAAAATGATAAAGACAACTTCTACAGCATTTTCTTTCTCCCCTGCAGTGTCCTCAGCATTTTTCATTAATTGATTAATCCTCCCAGTATCTTTAAAGGGAACTTTAGCCCATATTTTACAATTGTGAAATTGAAGCACAGAAATAAAAGAAGTTGTTCCGGGTTATATAAATAAGCTAGTAAGTGGTGGAGACAAGATTCAAACCCCTACTAATCCTTCCTTGGAGATTTTTTCCATCATGAAATCACCTGAAAATTGCAGAAGAGGCAATTTTGCTCTCATGTGTTTCCTTTTTTGACATGGTGGTATTTTTGTTGTTGGGGTTTTCACTTCTTGAATATCCTGTTCTCATCTTCTGTGTTTTGAATTAGAGATCATCCCTCCCACCAAGAAGCATTTCTTGACCTTCAGTGGTGGTGATATCATCCCTTGATCACCTTTTAGCCTGGATGTCTTGTGTGTTCCAGAGCATCTATTTACCCATTTTCTCAAACATTCTGATTAAATGTCTTTTTTTATGACTAGTCCTGCTACCAATTGACGGGAAGAACTAATTTATTTTTGTATCCCCAGTATTTATTAGAGTACCACATTAGATTATTTCCCTTCCATGTTAAAATATTTTCTTTTTTATAGACTTTTCTAATTAAGATAACTTCATCATTGTAATAATTATAAATATAGTGAACACTGCAAGCATGACTGAATTATTAAAGTCTATTTAGTGTGTCATGGTTTGTTTGTGGCTCTCTAAAATCTAAGTATAGTCATTATGATAGTATTAGGAAGCAGAATTTTTAAGAGTTGACTTGGCTATCAGGGTTTGTTTGTTTTTAGTGGGATCAAGGCCCTTATCATAGAGGCTTCACACAGCACATTTTGTTAGCTTGCTCTTCTACCGCTTAAGGACAAGGCACAAGAAGGCCCTTCTGAGATCAAATACCCATTCCTTAATCTGAGACTTTCCTGCTTCCAGAACTGAGAAAGTTCTTTCCTTTGAAAATAACCCATTCTCAGGTATTTTGTTGTAGCAGCACAGAATAGACTATGACATGGTGTTAAAATTTCAACTGTATTTTTGGAACACTTTAAAAATATATTACTTAGAATTCTAATTGTCTCTTTCTTATTGTCTTTCTTATTGTTTTGTTAACATCCCTACCTCTCTTTGGTAAAATAAAAGAAAAAAACATCTAAAAGACAGGGCTTCTTCTAAGTTTCTCCCATCTGATGAACCTCTTTTTCAAGATTAGCTCATAAAACTAACCATGAAATTAAACTATCATAATTTTAAATTTTCTATTTTATTTTGCTTTTTATTATATTATTCCTAGCTAAAATCCCTCTTTAAGAGGGAAAACAAATTTAATTTTTCTTTTAAGATATGCAATGCCTATTTTATGTTTTTTTTTTTTCAGAGTAGCTGCAGTATTTTTTTTTTTAAAGGGGGAGCAATAATTTTATGGAGACATTGCTTAGAGGTTTTTTTCCTGTAAAAGGCACACATATTTCTGTTAAATGTTTATCCTCAAATCTATACTTGAAGTAACAGTTTATTATAAGTGTGTAAGACCCTTGTGAGTCATAGACAACCTGATAGCAACATAAACCTATTTTGTCAGCTTTACATACCCTACTTTTAATTTTTTTTCTTGTGTGGTGGTATACTCCTGTAATCCCAGCACTTCAGAGGCTGACACAGGAGGATCACCATAAGTTCAAGGCCAGCCTGGGCTACATAGTGAACTCATGGCCAGCTGGAACCACATAATAAGATTCTGTCTTAAAACAAACACATTTTTTCAGTTTCAATGAGTACTGCAGGACTGGGGATATAGCTCAGCGGCACAGTGCCTGCCTGGCAAGTGCAAGGTCCTGAGTTTGATTCCCGGTACCAAAAAAAAACAAACAGTACTCCATGTGCTTTTTTCTTTGTTTATCCTGTGTGTGTGTATATATATAATATATATACACACACACACAAAATTTATCATATATATATATGTATGTGTGTGTGTGTGTGTGTGTATATATATATATACACAAAAAAAATTTATCATATATATATATATATATATATATATATATATATATACACACACAATCAGTTTGACACCATAGGGACAGAGGCCAAACTAACTCCTTAAACTGTTACTCATTAAAAGTATGATTTGTGTTTTCTAGTGGGGCAGTCAGGGATTTAAAACTGTTTTGCAAAAAAAAAAAATAAACAACAGAAAAGAGCAATACACTTGGACTATAGATGCCCAATAAGTCACTAAAAATAGAACAAAGTTTGAATCTTCATTGTGTGTTTGTGTATGTGTGTGTGTTATTATCTTAAAACTTTGAGCAGTACAGGCAGGATAATTATTTAGGGAGTGTCTATAAACTGGCACTACAGGTAGATTAACCTTAAATTTGTATAACCTTTCATCTTCTTTCACAACTAAATGCATCAAGATAAAGAGTTTATAGGGACAGTCAACTACCAGTGAGCACACAGCAGTCTCCCGTCTTTGCTCTAAACTCACGGTCACTTTGGATTTCAGCAGGGCCTTCCTCAAGCAAAAACAGTCATCTCATGGAGACTGGATTAAGCAATAAAGACTTCTCCCAGAGCCATCTTGCAAACCCAGAACTAAGATACCAGCTTCTTAAAAACTTTCCCCATGTCTCTGTTAATGGGTCAGTCTGGCCATTAAAGTTATATCTTCATTATCTGCAAGCTCAATCCCTTCCCACTTCCTTTTACTTTCTAACTCTGCCTAATAAATTGCTTGTGCTTGTTGACATTGATAGAGCATACAATAAAGTCTAAAATTAATAATCTTTAGACCAATAATATTTAAGGTAAAATGGGACTAATTTTATAAACTATACTCAGATGTATCAAAAATAGATTGCTTTATTTATTCACATATTAAACATTTTTATTTTTGACTATTGCCACTCGGCTTGGGGCACTCTGTGGTTTATTCTGAGACAGGACCATGCAACGTAGCCCAGACCAGTCCTGAATTCATTCAGTGGCACACACACAAACACGAATAGACTATCTTCTATTCGAGTTTATGAGCAAGTTCTCATGTCTCAGCCTCCTGAGTGCTCTGGAGTTGCGAATATGCTGCCATCCGCAACTGCCTTTTTTTGGTGACCATTTTCATCTTGCTCTGAAACCTCCATTCTTTGGATTGGAGATGGAGGATGATGAAGAGAGATTGCAGCTAGCTGGTATAAAGGCCGTTCTACCTACTTGAAAAATGTTAGGATTTTCAGAACTTTTTCCTTTTTCTCTTTCCTAAAATTTTAGATTGGTAACTTGTAGTTTCAGTTTCAAACGGTGTTCTGCCTTTTTTTGGTGAGGTAAATATGCATAGAGATGAGCTTATGAGGAAGGCCAGTATCAGGCAGTGGTGAGGGCGACTATTTTCTTTTTTCCTTAGACTTTTCCATCAACTACTACCAACCAGAAGTTATCTCAGATATGTAAAGAGTATTAAAATTTAATATGTATATTATATATCTGTATCTATCTATATATACCTATGTATATATCACTTTTCCTCTCTTTCTCCTCTCCCTCTCTCCCTCTCCTCTCTCCCTCTCCGGACCCTGACTTTGAAGGTTTTGGGCTTTATTTTTAATTAATTTAATTTAATTTAATTTTTTTGTGACAGAGTCTTACTAGGTAGGCTGGCCTCAAACTCACCATGATCCTCCTGCCTCAGCCTCCTTGAGTGCTGGGATTAAAGGTGTGGGCTTCAAAGCTGAACAAAGACCTTTTAATTCTATGCTATATTCTCCCCTTCCCCAACAATAAGACAAACATTTTGGCCATAATAGCCAAATATTTTTAGTACCTAAGGATAAGAGAAAATGTCTGAATAGAAAGTTAAATATACACAATATTACTGTTGATTAGTGGTTGAGAGGGTGCATTTTTGAGTCAGAAAACAGTTAGGTTTAAACCAAATTCCCTTATTTATTATTATCTAAAGATATTATCTTAAGAATGTTAATTGGCTTCTTCATCTGTAAAATGAGTAAATTGTTAAAATGAGAATGAAAGTAGTTGACATGTGAAGCATTGTATGTGCTGTACATGTTACAAACATGTAAGTGGTAGTTATATGTCTCTGAAGTTTGACTTCAGAAATCTTTTTCAAAGGGAAAGCAATGAACGTGATATTGGATGGGAGATTAGTACAGTTCAGGGTGTCTAATGTGTATATTTCAAGTTCCAAGGGAAGAAGCACCTTTCTGATATAAGGAAATAGGAGGAAATAAGGGTAATGGAAGGTGGAGAATAAAAGAGAATGGGAACCATAACAAACATCTAGGTTTGGCTCTCTGGCAGCCTGAAGGTGGGTCTAGTTCCTGCAATCTGGAAAATCTTGTCTAACAGAAATACATACTTAAACAGTATTTCCTCCTTCTTCATTTGTATTGCTAATAAGTCAAGATGAAGCTGGTTTATGTTATTTTCACTAATAAGTGAGAGATGAAAGGGTGGTCTTGATTTTTTCCCCTCTTTTTTATTCAGGTGGTGAATGGAAAACTCGCTATGAGGCACAACTTGAATTGAATGATCAGCTACAAAAACGAATTATATCTCTGGAAGAGAAAATGAAAAGAGTCCGTGGAAATCCTTCAGGTACAAAAGCAATCATATGTGTCTTATCAGTTGAGTTAAAACCAATAAAATATCACTTGTTTATGTTTGCTTTGTTATAGATAGACTATCTTCTATTCGTGTTTATGAGCAAATGCCAGTGGTAAGTAAAAAATAGTTAAGCAAAGAGAATAATTCAAGGAAATTATATACATTTTCCCCCATGTAGATTCCAAACAAAAGTTTAATGATTAAGACAAGACCCAAATAAAATATTTTCAAGAGTGCTGTTCCTTGCATATGAAGAATGCAATAACAAGGCCATCAGCTTAATCTTTCCCTTACAATGCGGGGCATGGATTCTCATATATATACACACAAACAAAAGGGAAATCTTGGTGGTCGGGCTATCTGGAAATGTAAGAGTGTCTATTCCTTGCGATCTGAAGAAGCCTGTGTAACACAAAGTATATATTGTTGATGGCGACCGGGTAGGCAGCAGAGAGAGAACCTCCCAGAGGATTACCACCCAAACAATGAAATATAGCAATATGAAGACAGAAATAAGGACTTCCGGGAAGAAGATGACCAGCCGAGAGAGCCAGTGTGGAGGGAAGAATGGCTTCAGCTCCTGAACCCGACAGAGAACGCGCTACTGGGACAAACTGCACCAAACCGGGCAGCGCTCCAGGATCCCGCTCAGAACCCCACCCCGCAGCCAGCGCTGCCCGAACTGGAGCAACAGCGACCGGCCGGCGGGATTTCTGAGTCGGGGAAAATCTCCATCCAGGGAAAAACATCTGAACGGCACTCCTGTCTGCACGATCACAGGGTGAGTTAAGTGCGCGCTCTAACCGGTTTTTCCTGAATTGGGAAGAAGCTCAGCCCAGCGAGAGACATCAAAGCAGCTTCAAGGACTGCGGGATCT